>MU390271.1:0-272543 GCA_022578715.1 Nemania sp. FL0916
TCCTGGCGACTAATTTACCACTGCACCACGAAGGTGAGGGGAACGTCTACTGGTAGAGGCCAGCTTTGTTTCCACTTATAACCCTGCCAATCAGGCCTGGCACGTGTGCCCAATTTGGCCCGTTCCACTCCGTAGGAAAGTGGTTAAAGCCTGGATCCAGCGTAGGTACTGTACTCCGTAGGTCCTGTAGGTACCTACTACCTAATACCTAGCTACGCTTTGAGCCAGCCACTGAACTCATATCTGCCTACACGGGCTTTCCATCACCTGCACTCTTAACTCCATCATTGATCCTAGGCCCCTCGTTCCAACAGCTGCGTCTCTTGCACATTAATTTTCTTCCAACAACCGCCCACCTACTTGCGTCCGTCCTACCAACACAGAGAAAGTCAAATTCATCATATCGCTGCCCACCATGAAGCTTCACTATATCGGAGTATGCGAAACCGTGTCTCGTGCCTATGCCGAGTCTCTCCGCTGAATTCTGGTCACCGACCGCTGACATCACTTCTACTTTGGCTCAGATCATCCGAAACGACAGCAAGCCCGGCGTCGAGCTTGTTTCCGAGAAAGAGCTGAGCGCATACTCGCGCTTTACCCGCCAGAAGTACGCCTATCTGCTCCAGCATCCCCCACTCACTCACATGCGCCTGGGAAAGCAAACGAGGGGCTGATCCGAGTGGCATGACAGCTATGCCGAATTTATGGCTATGTTCGCAAAGACAGTGGCCGAACGGACGAGGCCAGGCCAGAGACAAGACGTAGAAGAGCAAGGTGCGACTCCTCACTCTGCCTATCGACTGATCGGGATTGAATCCAGCGAATGAAACGACGGGAATGGGCAGCTGCTGATTGTTTGCGTCTGGCAATAGACTACACATTCCATGCCTACGGTCGGACGGAGGGCGTTTGCGGCATCATCATCTCGGATCACGAATACCCTGCGCTGGTAGCGCATCAGTTGCTATCGAAAGTGATGGACGAATTCCTTGCTTCACACCCACGATCGTCCTGGGCATCGGCCAGTGCCAACAGTCTCACCATGCCTGAGCTGAAGGAATACCTTACCAAATACCAGGACCCGCACCAGGCAGACAGCATCATGAAGATTCAGAGAGAGCTTGACGAGACCAAGATTGTCCTACACAAGACCATCGAAAGCGTGCTGCAGCGTGGCGAGAAGATCGATGACTTAGTCGCCAAGAGCGACGGCCTCAGTAACCAGAGCAAGATGTTTTACCGTAAGCTAGCACCCTTCCCGGTTCAATCACCATCTCCATACCCCTCTACCTAAGTATTGCCGCGGCGACCAGGGGATCAATGACTAATTTACTGTAACCTTTGATAGAACAAGCAAAGAAGCAGAACTCATGCTGCGTGGTGATGTAGACGTCGTATTAATACAGCGGCGAATTTTAAGTAGTCAGTGTTGCGCTGCACGATCTGGATCTATTGTGGTCTAGCATCGCGCATAGAGGATCTACGAGGCTAGCTTACGTCCTTAAGCCCGATTCTCTCTCCCTCACATATCATATTATCATATCCTACCCGAGCCCCTAGGCTCAGGCCGTCCATAGAGCAGGCGGAGATCATGTCATTCGTTGAAACGGTTCACTGGTAAATGAATTTTCTCGTCATGGCCGAAGGCCAATGCATAGAGTTCGCCGCAGCCACGTTTGGGAAGTGGTTGGAATATACAGCAGGATTAGCCTCCAGAAACCAAGCAGGCAGCTATAATATAATCAACGACCAAAGCACCAATTTCAAGAAATTTGCCAGATAGTCAATCGCGTATAATAATTCCATTCACAGTAAGATACAAATCGCCAAGCTTTACTGGCTAAGCTATGCGTAAGTCGAAGTGTCGCATAGCACAGATCACAACCCTGTCCGCGTTTCATGTACACAGAATGCTGATACCTACTTGCTGTCTGATCAGAGGCAGGGTTCAAGCATGAAAATCGTCTCAGTGACTCTATTCATCCGTTTAATTCCCAAGTAACACTACCCATCCATCATTCTCGCATCATTAACCATATTAGGGTATCTAGGTAGGTTGTCTCCATCATGACATCCAACACCCCATTAGCCATCAGCCATCAACCTCACCAAACAAAACCGAACCGGACCCCACCCCCTGTTCCCTGGCCCGACCCCTAGGAGGAAAATGAAGAAGAAGGTGAATAAGGAGACGGAATACAGAATGTCCCGGACACGCACCGTGCAATGGAACTTAGCCCCAGACCGTAATTTACCACCTTGCCCCTATGCGCCACGGTTTCCTTTTTGTAAGAATGCCATACTGAATAACACCACCTGAGACTCGCATGAATCCCATCATCTTCTCTACGTCCATATCCTAAGAAGATCAAGGTAAAATTGTGCCTTATGTAGATTTTTCATAGTGACATAAAAGATAATATAGGCTACGCAGTATGTAGACATACCTAATAGTCTCAATAGACTGATAGGTAGAACAATCTTGTCTCTGCAATGTCGTAAAGTTGTTATGATTGAGAAGAACAGTAATACAGAAGCGTATTATTCTACGCGTCTTCGAGCACGACGCGCTCGCTGCGCCGGTGCTGAGCCAGGTTGGCATGCGGATCCAGTAATGCGGGCGGGTGTACGAGTGTCGGCGTGGCGGTCTTGGTTTCGGCTATCCTGCCATTCTCGGGCGCCGCAACGCTGGCGTGGGACGGGCGTCTGTTGCTTGACGCTGGCGTTGCAGGGATACTCGTCTGTGTTCCGACTTTAGCGGCCGTGTGTAATGGTAGTAGCACCGGCTGCTGCCGCGATATGGAGATCTGACGCGCGATTGACCTCTCCGCCACGGCTCTCTTAGCTACACTATCTTCCGGCCCTGAAATAGCATCGGTGATGGTGCCGAATGCTTGTTTCCCATGTGTATATGATGATGAGGCGAGGGGAAGCGAGGGCTTGCGCTGGCTGCTTGTATTCGGAGATGCGATGGACGTCGACCCCTGGGGCGGACTGGCCATTGGCCACTTTACTTCCGATGAAGTTTGGTGCATCGTGTATTTTCCACGTTGACGTGGAATGACTCCCGGGGCCGTGGGCTCCAACTCGGCTGGTGATCTAAGGCGGTAGTTGTGCTGATCATTGTGGAACCTGGGAACTAGCGGAGCGGTCTTCTGTTCCACGGCATCTGTGACGGTCTCAGAAGGTGCTGTGACAGCAACGCCCAAGTCCCCCTGGCCATGTTTATCATAATGGAAGGGAGAACGATCATCATGATGTCTGGAGCTGGATATACCCTCTTTCAATGGACGATGATAACTTGGTGTTCTATGGTCGACCACATCCCTGAAGGGAGTTGCGAATAATGCCGGTGAGGTGTTTGCTCGTAGACGTGGTGATAACTTCTGTGGCGTAATATTCTGGCCTTGTTTGCTTGTTGGGAACAAAGTGAGTCCTGGCGATCTTGTACCCAGTCGCGGTGACGATGCCCTTCGCGTTGACTCGTGCGGGTTTCCTACCTGCTCAGTGTTAACTTGCATTCTCACGTGGTGAAGACAGTTACTCACATATTCTTGCTCTATGCTATCGTCGATCCTCTGGAGCTTCTCCATAGTTGCCTGGCGTCTCGATAATAACGATGGGTTCGAGTTCAAGACACTGTTGAACATCACGCTATACCTCTCGAGGCGTATATCTGGGATATCGACATTCAACAATGGTTTGCTCATAGGACAAGCCACGGGGCCCGGATCTAGAGTGATTGGAATATGCCCAATCTTCCCATCTCTAAGCCTAGCACACTCCCTCGAATCTTGACTGGCGATACTGATCTGGCCACCTGTTGGCATCGTCTGCGACCTCACCACAATAGGTTTATGCCTTGGTGCTTTGCGAGAATTGGCCGTGTTGCTCCTTTCAGGGCTTTTCAAACCCGGTGGCGCCGCAGAACTGAACGTACCAGCATGCTCTGGCCGGTTGGTGCCATGTAACCCATTTGGCTCGGATATAGATAAAGGCGGAGTGGATTGGTCGGAGGTTTTTCTCGTAAACATGCCCAAAAGATTCCATTTTCCAGATTGTTTCCTTGGTGCCGGTATATCAAAGTTGTCCATACTACTGCTTCTCGACCGCGGAGGTGATGTAATAGGATGTGCGACTTTCCAAAGCTGTGCCGCGTTCTGCGAATTCCATGGCTCCGAAAAAATCGGCGGATGAGTTGGACTTCCTAAAGCCATACCAATACTGTCACTAGATGCTTCACTCATGTAATGGGTCGTCGGTTTCCAAGCGGTGTTCCCAGAGGTGAATTGTTGAGCGGTTGCAGTTCGTGGACTGATGTCAGGTGTTGGTGGTTCGTCTCGAAAGGGAGTATATGGCTCAGAGCGAGGAGTCTCACTATAGGCACGGGAACCAATATAGTAGTCATCCCTTGACGCTCTCCTGTTCAATATTGGACCTCTTGTTTTGGCCATATTTCTTGAACCTGGGCTACTAGACATGCTTGGCCGATCTGCCATCTTAGTTGCGGAATTCACTGCGATAGCACGAGGACGACTGGCATATAGGCATGCATTCTTCGAGTTGTCAGCGGGGTAGACAGAGCCATTATAATATGGTGTACGTAGTTCTGTACGTAGGTTATTGTCTGATACAGTTCCTGGCCCACCAAGAAGGGGTTTATTCCGGCCGTACGTGACTGGTGCCGGTGTTGGCGCCTTTACTGGTGCACGTCGATCTTCACCCTTGTTTTCCCTCAGGGACCGGGACTGACCAACCGACCTGTGCATCCTCCGTGGGTTTTCTTGGGGTTGCACCACTGTTGTGAAGTCCTCTTGAGAGTTTAAGAGCCACATCAATGGTGAGACAACCGTCTGTCGGATATTATATAGTTGAACACAATGCCAATAGCCCCAAGGGCGTAGAGGCAAAGCCGCCGAGAAGGGATGAATTTAATCATGTTCATTTTGGAGGTCTTCGATCCCTTGGTCAGAAAATGAATGATAGGTAATTACTCAGTGCACTTGAAATGAAATAGCGTCTAGAATGCCTACTTGACCTACCGCTTTCGACTAGAGGCCCTGGTCGGGATACTGGTGGTCGGCCTTTGGTTGTTTGAGATTGATGGGTTGCGTAATAGAAAATTGCCAGCGTGTGGTGCTGAAGCAAGATGATGTTGTGCTGAGAAGCAAGGCAATCGACCCCTGTTCCATGTCCCTGAACGGACTCGTTTCGCCACTGCAGTATGCCGGTACGTACTGTACCGACACCATCCAGACAATTACAGCCTAATAGAGAGCCGCTGCGGAATGGTAAATCAGCAGCCCAAGACAATACCTACCCGCGCCGGGAAATGAAGGCCTGAAGACCTAAAGACTCCCTAAGACCAAAGTATAAAGTGACCGTACGGAGTACGCGATGTGATAAGCAAAAAGAGTAAGTATTTCACAGACTAAATGGTCATAGCCCTATTCAAGACTGACGAGAAAACTATCGAATCAACGACTCATTTGCCATGCCAGTGACCAGCATCCAATCAGGTCCTGATCCCAGACCCAATCGTCCTCATTGCACGACACTCGCCAATCAGCAAAATAATCTTAATAGATGATTGGAGGCCCGAGTCCCAAATCGCTGGATCCAGCAGCACCGATGCAACAAGAGCGCGACGCCAACCAGTCGATCTGATAAACGCCTCAGGGTCGCATGCCCTATCAACTACAAAACGTCGAGGTAGGTAGCCTTTAGGAATGTTGCTTCACTTCAGCGCCAATGTCATGATATTTCACCCTGCTTGATCAGGGTAACTGATGGTATTGCAGAGGGAAGAAAGGGAAGAAAGAATGGACGCCGGACCCCAATCTCTGCCCCAATCTTCTAGTTTCAGAATCGTCAATGACGCCCATGGAAATACCTACATACTCTACTGTACTTGCCTAGCCAGGGGCAAGTCGCTGCTTCTCCTGTCTATTCCGAGCAAAATTCCGGAAACTTACTCCGCCTGGGGGATTAATGTATTGGTACATACATACTAGTGTATACTCCCATTTGTGTCTTTCATGGTGAAATGCCTTGCATGGACCTGGTTGTATCAAGATTCTTCAAACGACCCATCTACTACTATCTGACAGCTGAAATATAATAGCCCCGTAACCAGAAGATAGATTTAGTAGTGCAGTAAATTGGCGAGAATCAATCGGAATAATTCAGAATACTCTCATATCACTGTTCTGAACAATCTACATAGGATTAGGATTTGGTAATCTTTTCAAAATATTGTGGTCGGCTGAGAATGACCACCATCTACGAAGTATATATGGTGAAGACGCTCACAGCTAACGGAGTGGATGGGCAGTGCGTACACCGAATGAATTAAACGCCAGCATTTTTCTTTTAAGTGTAAGCTGTAACAAATTGTTGTCAGGCCGACATATCGTACATACAACATGAAGGAGCCCGCTGCAATCCCGCCCGCTGGTAACATTGCGCATGTACGGTACTCATGTACTTCGTATGTGCGTGTTGTTTGTCTGCCTTATGTTCCAGGATATCATCATAAGATAAGCGAGTTAGAATGCAAGAGGAGTAGACACATCTACGTGCCTGAACATACGACAAAGAAGCATCACTTGATGAGCTAGCATTAGGTATGTATGATACGTATTGGAGAGGCGCTCGGATGATGTCTCTGGGGTTACCTACTGCAAGTTCCATCTTAAGACCCTCAGGTAGCTGTAGGAACCTACCTAACTTTATCCATTGGGCTGGGCTTTGCTTATCTCCCAGCAATCATCCCACTTTCGCGTCACCAGCGCCAGAAAGAAGGCAGCTGCAGCAGCGGCAGCATAGAGGGGCAACCGGCACAGTGAGATCCAGCCCCTGTGCCCATCCGTGTTACCCATTGATTTTTTTTCGCGTTGCGGGGTTAACACTCAGACAGCAGAATTGCCATTAGGTCATTGCCCAACCCTGAAAGCAGCCCCTCACTAGCCCGGAGCGTGCCCCCCCTTTGTGAGCCGACCTCCAGCTGTCAGTGAGTGGACTGAGGGGGGCTACCTACTGACACTATCACCAAACCTCCGCCCAACTCGTACTTACCTATTTATCTAACTTCCCTACCTACTACAGTTCACCCTATCATTATCACTTTCTCGACAATCTTCATCCCTTCGCTTTCCTCTTACAGAGCCCTCCACTTGACCTTCACAACGCGAACACAAGAGACATCATGTCTTGGCAACGTATGCGCTTCTGCCCCTTCTCTCCCCTCCCTTCCCCTGCGCCTTACGATGCAGAATGTCTCCGTTGCTGTTAAGCTATTCTAGAGAGTTATCTAGCTGCTGACCTGACACCCATGCTACAGAATATATCGACTCTAGGTACGTCCCTTGTGGCGCGACAATGTAATTAGCCGTCTTCCGACCATTGGTAATTGACTGGGAGGATAGCCTTGTCGGCAGCGGTCATGTCGACCAGGCCGCCATCGTCAGTGCCGCGGGTGACAGCGTCTGGGCTGCCTCGCCCGACTTCAGCGTACGCACCCGTAATTCCTACTATCTAGTCTACCATTCTGCACCCGGGTAATAGTACTACGGAGTACCGTAGCGATGAACTGCCAGGCTTCACAGTTTCCGGCAAAGTGCTAACACTCATGGCACTCGATAGCTCAAACCCGCCGAGCTTAGGACCCTTGCCGGTGTCCTTGCGGCTTTAGAAAATGATAAGCTTGACCGATCACCTGTCGACACGGCCCAGACAGAAGGCATCTATGTAGCAGGTGAGCGCTACGTCGTCGCCCGACTTGACGGTCGAACGATCTACGCCCGACAGGTCCGTGATATTTCTTAATCACTCAGAAAACATGTTCAGCATCTACATCCCCATTCCAAAAGCCTATCGGTCCGAGGTTGGATGATCGGAGCGCAGATTTGTGGAGGACCCGTTGAGTCGATCCAAGCTTACCGCCCTGTTCTATAGGGCCGATCAGGAATCTGCGTCGCCAAGACAAAGCAGGCCATCATACTCGCGCACCACGGCGAGGCCCAAGTTGCCGGAAACGCGAGCTCGACCACTGAGGCTCTTGCCGACTACCTTACTAAGGTTGGATACTAAGAACGGAAGCGAGCCGATACCATAGAGCGTAGGAAATGACATAGAAGCCGTCAATACTCGGGACACCAGGCCGTGTGGGGCAGGACGCCTGCTGTCAGGAGCATTGATCGGGAAAGAGAGAGCAGTCGTTATTGGGATGCTAGTAAAGAGGCTCTTCTTTTTGTGATGGTGAAAGACCACTTTAGGGTCGCTCTTTGACTGGCTTGCGAAGCCATACATACAACAACACCGAACCTCCCTCGAGATTCTGCATACGCAAATAAACAAGATGGCCCATTCCCTCCCACGAGAAAGCAAGCCATGCTCTGCTGTTTTGGCCCCACCCCCGATGGGTATACTTCTCGGTAGATTCATGCGTCCCATATCTTGTCTTCTATAAATCGTACTCATTCGCGACAAGCTATCGTACAATGCCTTTGAAAACCCTCCTGACGCCGAATTTTGCCGTAGCTGTGCCATTACAACATAATACAGGTGAATATTGGACTTATCGTCATAATCGATGACGTTGAAGTAGAAGTGTCGTGCTACGATTGGGGACTTGCCCTATACTCTTCCGCGTAGCGAGGGCGTCTTTCACATGTAGGGCCTTTCCAAAAGTAGATAAGCCTCTCGAAAACCGCTTCGTCTGCCTGCTCTGCTCTCTAGTAAAAACCCAGGGGATCCTAGACGGGCAACTCGGCATTCCGCCGGCCCAGGCCGACGCGGTCGACGAGCATGCCGATGTACGGGCCGACGACGGGGACGTTGCGCGCGAAGCCGGCGATGGTGCCGAGGAAGTCGCCGAACAGGATCACTATGCCGTACAGCTCGACCAGGAACCCGACCAGCGGCCAGCGCAGCAGGATCAGCAGCAGGCCCGCGAAGAAGGCGGCCGTGCCTTTCGCCTTCTGCCGGCGCGCGAAGAACAGGAGCGTCTTCTGCGGCCCGATTATGATGGTCAGGCCGATGAGGAAGAGGATCTGTATTATTGTGGGCGCGCACGGCTTAGGGTTAGAAAGAAACAAGCTTGCGCCGGGATTGGTGCGGTGAGGAAAAGAGGGGGGTTCGACGGGTTGGGATTATAGCTTGTGGTGGCGAAGATTTTGGCTGGAAGAATGCATGTATGTTCGATCGTTTGGATGGAAGGAACTCGGCCTGGGGAAGAAACGTACATTGCCCATTGCTAACCTGTGCGATACCATTGTCAGTCTCTCGTCTCGTCCATAACACTGTAGATAAGAGTACGTAAAAGGGGGAGGGGGGGAACGGAGACGAAGAAACTCACATGGCGCGATCAAAGAACAGCAGCACGCCTCCGATCAGGAAGAAGCCTCCTGCGACGCCGAGATAGTTCAGCTCGTGGCCCCTGCTTGCGCGCGCAATCACGCCGGCCGAAAAGCGTACCTACCGCCTGAACAGAAGACGACTCCGATCTCTGCGACGATTCTGTGTTAGCTGCTGTCTGTTCTGCCCGTGTTGTCTTCAATGCGATTGCTATTCGTGGCCCTCCTCTATAAGGAAGCAGCCGCCTGGCTGGGATTTGGTCGCTTACTTTGATTATCTGATAACCACATCGTCGGCATTGTGTCTGTGAGATCCCTCGGGGGAGCTTTTCTTTTCGGTCCGGATATTGAAGATTTCGTCTAGCGATGGGTCGCGGCAACGAAATATACGGTGTTAAATAAGTACTTCGTATGTACTTCGTATAAGCGAGATTCTGGGAATCGAGGCGCGAATGCTGTAGGAACGTGGAAATTAAGAGCTGGCGATATGTCGTGGGTGGTCTTGACTTCTTCGGTGCCTGGACTGGTTGTCGTGTGCTGTTTGATGCAATTTTGGAAATTTATTGTATTATTCGTTGTAACTAAAATTCGAGATGGACACGGGTTCGCGAGACCCCTGGCCAGAGTTGCATGTATCTAATCTAATGGAGGGAAGCTCCCCGAGTGTCGACCGCTGATAGGCCACTAGAAAACCCACAAGGGCACCTAGCTGCGGTTAGCTATCTCTAAGCACAATTTTCTTCCATGCTCCTGAGGAGCATGCTCTTTCTGGCATTTATCGATTTCCTCTGCTCCTGCTCTGATCATGCCTTTTCTGAGCTCCAATCGCGCACACTCTTCCTGCTTCTCGATGTAGTGGCTATCTTGAGCTGTTGGTCCATATCAACGGACTGGTTTGTATACAACACGTCATTACCTACGTGGAAACTCAGCGCCCAGCATTCCCGGCTTGTTCATGTTCATCACAACGCATAGAATCTCATGATTATGAACCGGGTCATTGCACTACTGGATTGTATGGATGTTATGAATTAGACCGCGCTATACGGATTCTAGCTCTTGTTCGGAGGTGGCCATTTGTCCATTGCTATACAAATCTCCGTCTGATAAGATGTACCTCTGCCGCGGCGTCCTAGGCTATCTTCGGAAAGCCTTGGTCACTGAGAGCGACTCCTCTATTTGCTCTCGGTACCCGTCAGTTACAGGCAAAGACCAAACTTTTCCTCTGATCACGATTAAGCCGGAGCGTATACCTGTTATTCGACCGCTGAAAGGCGGTTGGTGCGTAGGATAAGCTTGACTTTGTTGGTCGAACATTCCACCCGATGAGAACCCTATTTTCTACGAGTTTCATTTCATTTCGCTAGCCAAGCATCATCTACGCCCTATAGCACCCTGTAGAGATATCTGATAGTGATTTTGCGACGGAACGCGACTGGGTTGCTGCAGAAAAACCCAGGTGTGGCACGAGGCTTTCACTTCAAGATTGTATGTGCTCCACGAGCTTCCAGATACGATTCAGGAGTGCCTTGGGGCAGTGTTCGGATGAAGTTGAATACCTCCTTATTATGGTACCGTAGCCTGCTCTTTGGGTCGAGGTAGGGCGCTGGGAGGCCCGTTATATCACAGTATCGCTTCGTGTGCGCGAGAGAGGGCGCTGATTCGATGTTCGTGTAGGTGACTGTTGGGGCCGATGCCGCGGCGTTGCTACCATTCGGCCGCAGGCTCTTTTCTAGAACTAGCTTGGAAAGGCTACGTGAAGCTTGGGCGAGATTCGGCTGAAGGCTGGTGCCGTTGGCGGACTGGGCGGGTGTGGTGGTGCCGCTCGTGGACAGCCCATTTTCGTCGACCTGCATTGGCGTGGCGGCGCCGCTGTTGTCTTGGGGTGTGACGGCTAGAGATGCTTCCTTGCGGGCAGCGTCACCGATGATAGTCTTGATATTCTTGTTGCGCCGCTGGTTTGGCCGCCAGTGCGCGTGTCTGAAGTTCTTGTGAATGGAGTGGATGTCGAGCTCATCTATCAGTGCCTGGTGGGCAATCTGGGCTTCTGTCGGTGCGGACATCTTGGGAAGTGCCTTCTGGTGACGCTGTTCGATTCTGTTTGGATTGTCGGGTGTGATGTAGAGCTTGAAATAGTAGAAGATGGTTGGCTCATAATGGGTTGATAGCTACAGCTTAGTACTTCGTACGTATGGTTGCCAATTGCCCGGCCGCGACAGCTGCTAATATTCTGCCTAACCTCACCGCTCAGGTGCATGTGTGCGAGTACCTAGCAGGTGTAATGTGGTAGTTACAGTACGTACTTCGTACCTGCTCTAAGGTAGCCCAATGGTATTAGCTGAAATCAATTCGTAAGTTCAGTGACGAGCGATCTCAGATACGAGTACTACGCAAGCAACACACTCATAACAAACAAAATATCGAGCATAACTGTTAAGATGGTCCGCATACTTTTGCGTAATTCCGTTGCCTGCATGGTACTAATGGCAATTTATAGGAGAGCCCTCACGAACACCAACAGAACCTTCTCTTGTCTCGTATCATCACGAATGTTGTAAGTGGACTTACAGACCTTGAGCCCAGCGCCACCGGGACCCTATGACTTACGTCAAGTTAGGAGAAACTCAACGAGGCCGTCGTCGTGATGAACAAAAGTCTTCAAGTGAGAGCGAATAAAACCCACTCCGAGCCCGAAGTAGTTGCCGGCCGTAATGATTCTGACTGTTACAACGCCAGGAGATCAACGTGCAGAACATGAACATCGAGCTTGTCGCGCAGATGTTCCAGAATTATAAGTCCAACGTCTTATTTCATCTTGAAGGTAATTGATCACTTATTTCTCCGGTCTAGGCCATTATTAACCCATTTCATATAGCTACGGACAACCTGAAAGCACCGTCGTGAGTGATGCTCATCGATCATGGCCAGGACGATGCACGCGATTCCGCGATGTCAATTAGGGGGAGCAGGAAAGAGGACCAGCTCTCATGATAGGCACTGTACTTTGTAGGTAGATTCTACATAGAAATTACTGCCTGTTGCCCTGCCGAGCTGCTAAGTAAATAAATAGACACCCGACCGCGTCTAAAGCTCTTGGAGAGATACGCTTTTGAATCGATAGCAAATTACATGACGTGCTACAAGAATCCTCTATATTTGATCTGCCGCTTGCAACTCTAAGATTCTTTACTGCGTACAGATGTAAATGCCATCTACTCCGTGTGATATGTACTAAGTACTTCGTAAATTATGTCCAGGTAACTTTTGCAGTAGTGCCTAGCGAGCGTACATAGGAGTAGGCACTGTATGTACGTACTATTTTACCACTGTAAAAGATTCCCCAAAATACATTGTCAATTGTACTTCGTACCTCCCCTACCCTACGGCAGCACTCCACTTTTGATAGAGACAACCATCACGCCGGAGAAGATGAAGCCGCCATCCTCCCAGGCGGCTCGTCAGCCTTACCTCTGTTCGCTAGAGCTAGAGGCGACAGGGCGAGGACGGGCTGGAACTGGAACTTGGAGGTGCGAACACACAGTCGGGAGGCACCAAAAGCTTCGACCACCCGATCGTTGGATGGGGCAAACTCAGTCTTCGACTTACACTTACACTGCCCATTCTTCTCAACACCATTCATCCAGCCACACCAGCTGACACCATTGTCACTACCGGTGCC
The DNA here is from genome assembly GCA_022578715.1 of Nemania sp. FL0916. NCBI lineage: Eukaryota > Fungi > Ascomycota > Sordariomycetes > Xylariales > Xylariaceae > Nemania > Nemania sp. FL0916. The sequence continues at coordinate 13,036 of MU390271.1, forward strand.
ATTGTCGCCGGTATCCAGGCCATCACTGCGCGTTACCCATTTCACCAGCTCCAACGGATCCAATAGACCGAATTCAACAGCTGCGGTGCACCTTCGCTATGCTTCATCGCCCACCGTCCACTTCCCACACCCGACAGTACTAGCTCTGATCATCACGGAATCCATCGCCGCAGCGTACAACACCACTCGGCCACAGATTCATCGCCATGGCGCCATCTGCGATCGACACGCCCATGCCGCCGCTGCCCGTGCGCGAGGAGAAGACGTACCCGCCTGCGCGCATCTTCAATGTGAAGGAAACCAAGTTCGAGAAGCATGTTGGCCTCCAGGTCGATGGCAGACAGAAGGCCCTCGAGATGGCTGAGGGTTCGGCTGCCATCGTCATCGACAACGGTTTGGCTGCCCTCTCCCGCTCTCTCCGCTCTATCTGATATCCGGACGCGCTTTTGGCGCTATAGACAGTGCTAACTAGAGCTTATGCGCCAGGTTCGTCCGCTATCCGTGCCGGTTGGTCCTTCGAGTCGACGCCTAGGCTCAGCATCCCCCCGATCATGGCCAAGTACAGGGACCGCAAGCTGGGAAAGACATACTCCTTCGCGGGCCACGACTGCTACGCTGATACCAATGCCAAGAGCCACATTCGAAACGCGTTCGAGCTAGGCACAGGAATCGTCAGCAACTGGGACGTCGAAGAGCACGTCTTAGACTGGACTTTTCTCAAGCTTGGCATGAACGATGCCGACGGCTCTATTGAGTTCCCTATTGTCATGACCGAAGCCGCTGCAAATCTACCATATTCCCGGAAGTGTACGTTCCAACGAAGCCTGCTCAGTCACTCCCGGTGGCCTGGTGACTAATATCTCGAACAGCCATGAATGAAATCATATTTGAATGCTACGGCGCCCCGTCTCTCGCGACTGGAATTGACTCCCTCTTTTCCTACAGATATAATAAGGGCCGGACCGGGCTGGTGGTGTCGTCTTCTTACAGTTCGACCCATGTCATACCCGTCTACAATTCGAAGGCTATGCTAGCCCAGGCGATTCGACTAAACTGGGGTGGCTGGCATGCCGCGGAGTATCTTCTCAAACTGATACGGTTGAAATATCCAACCTTCACCGGCAAACTCAACGCATCACAGGCTGAACATATGGTGCGCGACCATTCTTATGTTTCAAAAGCATACGACGACGAGCTACGGTCGTATCTAGACTGGACTGGGTTGGAGGACAGGGATGTTGTCATTCAGTACCCATTTACGGAGGAGATTGTCGTTCAGAAGAGCGAAGAAGAACTGGCACGGATAGCGGAGCGAAAAAAGGAGAGTGGTCGGCGGCTACAGGAACAGGCCGCCAAGATGCGCCTGGAGAAGCTCATGCGAAAAGAGCAAGAGTTGGAATATTACAAAAAGCTCGCAGAAAAGCTGGGCGATGCGAACAAAAAAGATACCAAGCGCCTACTCGATGCCGAAGACATGAAGGATGAGGCTCATCTCGAACGCACGATTAAAGAGCTTGAGAAATCTATCAAGCGCGCTCGCACAAAGGACGTCGGGGGCGATCCCGAAGAGGAACAGGAAGCTCCAGATTTTAGTCTCCTCGAAGTTCCTGACGAGGAACTGGATGAAGCAGCCCTAAAGACCAAAAGACATCAACGGCTCTTGAAGTCGAACCATGAAGCAAGAGCTCGTGCAAAGGCCGAGAAGGAGGCGGAGAAGGCCCGCGTCGCCGAAGAAGAGCGACTTGATCGAGAACGCCGGGAGAACGACTTGGAAAATTGGCTGGAAGAAAAGCGCGTGGCCCGCGATGCCACTCTTCTGAGAATCAGAGAGCGAGAGCGTCTCAAGGCTGATCTGGGGAATCGCAAGTCGCTTGCTTCCCAAATGCGTATGAAATCTATCGCAAACCTTGCATCGGATAATCCGCGAGGCAAGCGCCGGCGTGGTGGCGACGATGACAATTTCGGTGCAAACGACGATGACTGGGGCGTATATCGCCAGATCGCGGTCGGCGAGGGTAGCGATGACGAAGAGGGAGAAGAGGACCTCAGTGGCACTCTCGCCGCCCTAGAGGAAGACCTACTTCGATACGACTCCAGCTTCACCCATGAGCATACCTGGGCAGCGCAAAACGATTGGAATAAAAGCCTATTGCATGCCTTCACACGTGGGCCACGACCTTTTGATGCAGGCTCTCAAGCAGAAATACATCAGATACACCTAAACGTTGAGCGGATCAGGGTGCCGGAAGTCGTCTTCCAACCATCTATAGCGGGCGTCGACCAAGCCGGTTTGGTCGAGATCACCGGAGACATTCTGACGCAACGCTTGGTTGGGTTGCCAGGCATTAATCGCGACGATTTCCTCCGCGAGATTTTCTTAACTGGCGGCAACACGCTCTATGAGAACTTCGATTATCGGCTACGGCAAGGTCTCACGCCCCTTCTACCAGCCGACTCACCGCTACAAATCCGAAGAGCAAGCAACGCATTGCTTGACGCATGGCGCGGCGCTGCGCAGTGGGTCGGCACACCGGCGTGGAAGGCTGCCACGGTTACCAAGGCCGAGTACCAGGAGAAAGGGCAGGATTATATCAAGGTAAGTCGTGGTATCCTATTCTTCCCTGGCCCTAGCATTGCGATGCGTCAGCACATTCCCATCTCCCCGTTAGCTGCCGGGGCCTCGGCTCCCTTAGCACGGCATGCTTAGTAAACTCCTTACTCCACGAAGGCCTGTCTGTCCTTCCCCTCGGTACCGACTAGTCTAGACGGATCGATCCAGACTCAATAGGCTATTATGGGCATGACATGATCGTTCTCCACCTCCAATCAGTTCATTCATTTTAAACACATCACTTTCGCGAGCCCTTCTGACCGCATCTTTAGGAACATGACTTGGGCAACTCGTACCTGTGACAAGCGGGTTTTTCACCTACAGTAGCGGGCTACCAGCGCGACGCCCTACGTAGCCTAGGAGCATCGCTTTGATCTTTTTCGGTGAGGCGGGATGCTTACAAACTGGCGTTATTTGGGTCCGTTTTCACTAGACTGAAACGACACATTCCTGGGCTGTACTATCAAGCAAAGCGTCGAAAAAATGGAGACGGAGAAGCAGGGAAGAAAAGCTTTTTCACTTAATCGAGATAACGCCTACAGATACGTCGTACCTGGGTTCATTCACCGGTCGTCTCCCGAGATAGCGAGTCGCAAGTGACTATTAAACTAGTTTTGAAACCGTCTGGTTAGACTAGTGTCCTAATACCAAGTTTGTTCATCGCAGAAGTACCTAGCGTCAACTAACCTGCAGGGGCTGACATAAGATGAGACGATCATGATCCAATGCGTTTTCCCTAATGCTCTCAATCCCGCGGCTTGGTCCACATGTCGCTCGGCACAATAATTACACGGTCAATAGCATCGGTTTTAGACGGGGCAAAAAGGCGCGAAGTACAGAGAAAATGCAGTAGTAGTAGTTTGAAGAATTGGAGACCCGCGCATTCGATGAGAATACCCTCGGGGTCGCATGACGCCCAATTACGTAAGCGATTACCAGATTCCCCCTTTCTAAGGTAGCTATAGGTTGGTGCTATTGGCAGGAACCTTGGATTGAGTGACCGAACGCCTTGAACCCGACTGATGATACCTGCATCGACCGATTCCCGATGCGCAACCCGTAACGCCGTTGGTTCGGGGATGGACCCACCAACACGTCGGCCGAAGCTTTCCTTCCCGTCTACGTCGCAGACACTTCCGCGGGGGTTTGCGGCGTCTTGATGTGAGCTCGTGGCCTCATGCTGGCATGAATTCCTCCCCGACCCCAAAAGCCCAATAGTACATGGTTTATGCCCGTCTCCGTCTGATTTGAAAGACACTTTCTAAACACTGTCCGTCATACGCAAATACCCAGCTGTTATCATTCGCGTCTGGCGCATCCCCTTCCTAAGCCCGCAACGGTGGCGGAGGGAGCCCGTCTGCCTGCTGGAGTTGTCTCCGGATCTCATCGTTCGGATGTGACGCCCCGGGGTTTTCGCTCTTAAATGATGGTTTCGGATAGGCACCCTCAGCCATCGGTTCTCTTGCTCTCAGGCCTGCTACCGCCGCGGCGACATCCGCTAGGGTTCCAGCAGAAGTAGTATTCGAGGCTGGGTCGACAGGACCACTGTTATGAGGCTGCCTGATTGCATTCGACGGTCCCGGCTGCGCGATGCTCACATTTGGGGGAGGCTGCGGGGGCTCGACTTGGAGATCCAAAAGGCGAGACTGCAATTGAATTATATACTCGCGAAGAGCATAATTGTCGCTTTGGGCACTCTTTAATGTTTGTTCCATATCTGTATATTCTCGTACTTGCTGTTCAAGTTTCTTGATATAGTGCTCTTTTCTTTGCCGGAAAGCTCGCTATTGCCATATTAGTTTGGATGACATAATACGTCAGGTGCCAATTCAGAGTTATTGTACTCCAATAACACTTCCACGGCTGGCTCTTGTTATATTTTCAGAAAATATTGTGGCACAATTAATGAATCAAGGCACTAGGGGGAAAAACTAAATCGAGAGCTCGTGCAGCGGTACATTTCGTAGGATGCATCACCCTCGCCAGATGGTAATTGGCTGTGAAGTATCGACCGAAGGACAATAAAAGCACTTGCTTACCTGTGCAGCTCTGTTTTGAGCAGCTCGTTTGGATTGTGATAACTCTCGCTTGGCTTTTCGTCCATCCGCCATCGATTCATCGGGATCGTGGCCTATTATCGCTTGTGCCGCCATAGTAGACGCAGTTGGTGAAGTTGACACGCGACCGAGTTCTTCAGATGTTGACGAGGCCCCTCTATGCATTATATCCGACGCCAGCCCAGGTTGTGCAGATCTGAGATGAGGGTGGGGATGGGCCTGCGTATCTAATCCGGGATCGACGTACCCATGCGATGGAGTCGGCGGTAATAGAGGTTGCAGTGTAGGAACGCGGGCAGCGTCAGTAGCCGGTGCGACTGGATCTGATTTTGATGCTGATTGATTATAATGGCCTGGAGCTATTACGAGTTTCGCTGGCTGCCCTTGGCCGTCTGAATGATAGTGGTAATGTTAGTGTTTGTCAGGTCAAGAGTCGTGCATCCTGCGCTATGGAAATGGGCAGTTGAATAATACGGCCTTAACCATTGAAAGACATGGAAGAGACGTTGATGCAGGATCAAGTTAAAAATAAAAATAAAAAATAAGTATGAACGCTAGCAAGGAGCGAATGAATTGATGAGCAGGTAATTAGGAATTTAACGGGACGCGTTCTCCAACAACGTCAATAATTTAACGCCGACAGACTTAGAGAACTGTTATGAGAGAGAGGTAGGTATGCGCGATTACACATTCAAGTAAGGTGGTGCAAGCCAACCAGGGGGAGGGATTAAACGGTCTTAGCAGGGGAGGGGTGCAGGTTGTACTTCATCATATGAGTACAAGGACGGGGGGTGCGAGTGTATAAGTCGAAGGGCTGTGTCTTGGCATGTGGGTTCAACGACGGGATCGGGGAATTGCTATACGTAATTGTACAGGGGGGTTGGAGAGAGAGGATAAGCTAAGAAGCCCGCGCAACATACCACTAGAGTTAGTGTTTTGCTGCATTTTGATGTTTCTGAGTCAGCATCGAGGCGAGCTGCGGGACGCGGGACGCGGGATGCGAGACGCGGAATCTGGAGCGAGAAGTGCGGCGACGTGGACGGAAAGCCAACCGCAGATGGGCTCTGTGGGCTCTGTTGCTACGGTGCCAGAGGAGACGCAGCGCAACACGCTCTAATGCCGTAATGCCGTCTATCTAGCAAAAGATCCGTCAGCTCCGGTAATATGCGGCCAAAAGACACGGACCTGCGCATTCCGTCCGGGCCAGGAGATGGAAGATGCGCGCCGGGTGATGACAAACAGCCAACCACGTAGACGGCAAAGACCCAGGTCAATCTCCAAACCGGATCTTATTATAGTAAGTCCAGTACATGGCCTGTCTGCCGGGCGCAGGTTATGTATGTAGGTAGTGAGGTGCAGTAGGATGAGGGCGAATGATACCTATGACATGTTGGTTGTCCGTCTAGTGTGGATGATGTGTTATGTGTTATGTGTTGTGTGTAAGAAATATAATACCCACAGGAATTTCTACCCGCAAGCGCAGAGGTGGTGGTTTTTTTTTGCGTTCGAGGCTTGGCCGCAAGGTTCGTAGTGAACAACAAGCAGACACACAACGGAGTCCGGAGGCGTCAAGATACCGGACCGGTACAGATGCTTCGGTCGTACTTCGTACGTGAGACTGTTTAAAGGCTTTGGGATGCCTGTGCACTCGCTAGGACCTGAGCAGTGAATTCTAGGTTCGGTCGTAGGTGAGCGGACTGCGACGGGATCTGATGTCGATGGCGGTGATATGTTGTAATCAGCTGCAGACCCTGAGCAGAGCCCTGAATATCAATCGTGCAGATCCTAGTGGACGCTACTGTACGGGCCCTCCAGCAAGGATCGGCCACAGCGCCACACGCCGTCTCCACGAAGTTACAGCACGCTGGAGCAGCTCGGCAAGCCGAGACAGAGTACCGTAGGACCTCGGAGATATGGATTCCAGTGCCCACCGAGCGCTGTACAGCCTGTAAGTTATGGCCTGTAGCCTGTAGGTACCTAAGCCTGAGCCTAAGCTTAAGCCTGAGGCGCACTTTAGCTTGTAGGTCACAGGTGGTTCGGGGGGCCAGCCAGGAAGGTGGGTGGCGGCCGTGGGGAGCCGATCTGCTTGGGTAAGGTAGGTTTTTTAGGTGTCGTCAGTCGGTGGGTTCCGTCCTCAGAATACTGCTGAACCCAACCAGCAGAGTTCCCGGTTATGCAGCGACAGAATGCAGAGCGCAAAGCTGGTGCAAATGTTGGGCGATGCCGAAAGCGTCCCGGATAAGTCGATGGGAGAATTTGCCGATGCCTACACTACCAACCGGAGTCAACCTCGGCCGTCTGCACTGCACGTTACTTTGCGGGTGTAGACACAGACCGAACTTATATAATAAGCAATAAAAATGAGGTTACAATGGTGGTTCTCATCATATGAGACGATAAAATAAAGCAAGCTAATTTGACGTATGTTGCGTCTGGACGAAAGACCACGCCTAATCTGTCGATCCCCCACTATGGGACCTGGCAGAGTTCTGTATGTACGTGTACAAACACAAAGCAGGCGAGAATGGGAATTGATTTGTGGCAGACGGCGAAATCGATGCCTTTCCGGAGCGTCGTGGTTTTGCTAACGCATGCACTAACAACAAGGAGAATGCTGTTATGCTGCGGGCGGCGTGTAGTCTAGCTTACATAGGTAGTGTTCGGTAGCTTTCTTGTCGCGTGGGTGGCCGATGTCCGATTGCAAGCAGCGATATTAGTGGCTAGTGTAACCCAGTAAAGAGCAAGCATCAAAACTGCAGGTGGGGATTTGCGTTTGTCAGCAGATGGATACAAGAAAGGAAAAAAGAAAAAAGAACTTGAAGCTTTAGCACGGATTAGTATATGGCCGACCGAGCGGGGTGTAGCGTGCTTGCTACGGACAGCGTAAAAAATACCCAGTCCTTAGCTAGTTGTACATACTGTACAGTGCATAGTTACACTGCTTATTTCCTGAGGAACTTTCATACCTAACACTAAGACTCAGGGCACAACTTCGCAAGGTAGCAGTGTAATTGAAGTACGAAGTAATAAGTCTCCATATAGGTACGTCAGCAATATGGATAGAATATTAGGACATGAGAAGCTGTTAATCATGGCAAGATACTACGCTTGAGAATCCATTGAAACAAACTACAACAGGACTTAAAAATCATTAACACATACGCAAAAGCCTTAGTATTGTAGCTCAGATACCTAGGCTTAATACCATAGATCTATCTCGGCATTTGCCTAATCTGCCCTTCGCCAGTACAAAATTTACAAAACGGGCTAGGATATTTGTTATTTTACTACGTTGCCGCGCTGCCTACAACTTTGTCTAGTGCAATACACAGACAGGCTCATAATATTACGTCTGTTCTACCGTGAATGTTTAATGCAAATGTACAACACAGTACGGGTGATCCCGGTCTATTCAGCTTTTTATACTTCGTACAAGTAGTAAAACCACACGGTTCAAGACCCGAGACATAATGCATCGATTTCTCACACATACAAACATATCCCTCGGCAAGAAGGCACAGATTCTCGGTTTGTCGCAGGTTATGCAAGCCATCAACGCCGCAAGCCATCCGCAAGTCATCCTATAAATAACCTTAACATGCCTACACTAGAGCAACACTACGCCTGCCAACTCACCAGAAACCGACCTTGGCATCACGAGTCACCCATATCATGTGTGCTCCAAATAGACGCATACACTTCACTACCTTATGCAACGAGTTCATCTACACGCAACAGTTATCTAAGTATTTGCAGGGAAATATGAGTGATGTGATATAGTTGCTCCTGCACTAGGTAATACCTGTTTCACTACTCATTATTATTCTTTGTTGTGGCTTGATCTACCTATACTAGCCGGCCAATTCCAAGACCGACCCCATTCGCGCAAATTTCATCAAAGACTATGAAAATTACACAAGTCTCCAAGTTTTCATAGATTTGTTTTGTAGTCTCAGTAGTCGCCCTAAAAAGTCCTAACCAACACAGGTATTGACGAATAGAGGTGTTCATCAGTCTCCTTTCGGGTCCCCCTTACATTCCCAGTGCTTCACCGTTGGCTCTTAGTAAGTGATTGGTATTCCAAGCGGGCCCGGGACTTTTGACAAGCAGCTAGCCTCCAGCTTGTCGCTGGCCAAGAAAAGAAATATTGCTTCAGCTGACTATCTATCCGGACCTATCTGAATATCCTGGAGATGCAGCCCTCCTTATGTCACCAGCATGATATGATTGACAGACGAGAAGGGTTCGAGCCCTGTTAAAGAGACAAGCTAATGTGAATAGGGTAAGCAAGCAAGCTATCGTGGCGCTTCCTGATTCCCTTACTCATCCTTAGGAGGCTCAACCGATACGTTGCTGGCCCTCGGGAAGGATCGCAACCGTTACAAGTCGCTTCCAGCATAATTAGGACATTACTAAGGCTATAAAGTGGGCGCCACTGTACTTCGTATAACATACCCCCTCTGCCCTCAGTGTAAAGACTGTAGCTGCGACTTGCTATTATAGATATATAATTGTGATGCTAGCATATATGAATTACATTACCTATATTATATATCGTTGATGGAAGATTGATTTCAAAACACTAACGATTGATAGGTATGTACTTTATATTGTTTAGGGCACGGCCCGTACAACCTCAGCTCCAACACAACAAAAGTTACATTTGGATACACGAGCATCCCCCCCCCCCCCGAAAAGATTCGGCACAACTCCTCACGAAGATACGATACTGCTGGCCTAGTCAAGACAAGTCGCTAATAATTCCCTATCCTAGCTCTGACCTTAACAAGCACTCGATTCATGTTAGCAATGTTATGACAAGATGGAACCCGTGCCGCTCGTAGTATCATATTTAGCACCTAAACTACTCCGTACCCATGCAGCCAACAGCCAACGGAGCATTTTTTAGTTCCTCGTCGTTTGTTGGCGGTTTCGTTCTTCAGTTTTGCCCCTTTACCCCTCTCCGGCACGTTAATAATGGACACTGTTTCACCAGCTTGTTATCTAGAATACCTGCACTGCAGTAGTGAACGTGGCATTCGGCTGGCTGTGATTAGGTCCTGCGATCTCGCTCTGAAGGGATTCATGTTGAAGCGAAGAGCGCCCATTTTGCCAGATTGGGAATCTTTTTTTGTTTAACGACATGCACGCCACTCATATACTCTGGACATGATTGTCGCTGTTAGGCCTAAGTCGCATCCGCAAAGGTTACATGAAATTTAGTAATCGCTTGCTGATCTCTCTGTGGCTGTACTTCAGTATCAGCATTGTTACATGCTTGTTACATTTCTTATACCCGGTATAAGCAGTGACACAATTTGCCTTTTGAACAGTCCTGAATAACTTACGAACAGGCTGCCGCGGAACATGACATTTTGTCAGAATTGGCCGCAAGCAGTCTCACGACAAGCAAAGCATGCATTGATAACGTATTACTATCGCTGATCATATGCTAATAACAACAATAATACATGATATCACATCATGCGAGAAGGGCAAGCGGAGGGTCGCGTCAACATGCCATGAGAAACAGGCGAATCAGATCCATCAGAGCATATGGGCTGATTAATAATGCTCCGCTCAATGTATCACAATATGGGTGTGTCTGTTTTGCATTCGAATTAGGTGAGTTGTAAAGTCACCAATCATGCAGTGTGACACCAGACTTAGGTAGTTACAGTTTCGGTATGGAGTACAGTGCCCGTAGCTAAGCAGATTCCGTCTAGTTTACCTGGATGACATATCTTTCCTAGAGTGCCTCAAGGTCATATATTCTATACCTACCTACTGTGGTCCAGAGCGAGCCGACCTTCGAGAGAATTTAAGGTTATTAGTTGGTTGTGTAGTGTAGCGCCACGCAGTCTGAATAGACTTAAGTACCTCTATCATGTGGATGGGGCCTAACAAACGACTACAGCATTTATCCGAGAGGTGCCTACATACATACATTATAGTTTCCATAACCGCCGAAGCACGTAAGTACCTGCGTCGAAGCCAACACTAATGCTCGGTCCTATTGCATCTCCGCGATCTACACTAGACACCTCGCGATACGCAGTATTTGGAAACAATAGGTATTTAAGGTACCATAGTATCTGTACCAGCCGTTATACCTACCCATACGAACTTGTCATCGGCTATCTCAGATGCTCCCGAACCAATCATACCTCTCTCATTTTCGTTGAGCCGACGCAATATGCTGGGTCTGGCAACCTTTGTCTGATGACTTATCTGTAGGCCGAACACTTAGGTAATGCCCTTCGAAAGCCGCATTCTTCAATCGATATCTTTGTCTCGGCGTACTCACCACGGAAACTAGATACACGATTTAACAGTCCAATCCAAGCTCACTCCTTTATTCTCTTCTTCTCGGTTCCGAACCCGGGAATAGCAAGCCTCTACCATCGAGCTTGTTTCTTCTTGGCACTGCTTGACATACGGTACTCTAGAGGTGGCTGACTTGTTGCGTGCCGAGAGAATGCTTCCGAGCCCGAACAAGCGAGCTAGAGGCTAGTCAGCAGGTGGATTTTTGAATATCTATATGTAGTAGGTCTGCTGTATCGCTTTCGCTGCGCTACAATAATTACACTACTACGCCACTAGGTAGGTACTGTACTTAGAATCCGGTTGTCGGCGATGGCTCGTGCTGTATTGCCCAAGGTGGTGCCCAAAAGCCTATTCGCATTCCTGCTTACTTTGCATATGTCGGCTCGCGGGTTAGCTAAAACGGCACATGGGGGAACCAATCCCCCATCGAGTCCCACGTTGCGATGTCCGATGGTTCCCTCCCCGGGTGTGTATCTATCAACTCGATGCGTGGGCTCCGTGCGGCCGCCTATCGATACTTGGTGGAGTGTGCTGTCCATAGGGCGTCGCGAAGGAATCCGAAAGGAGACTTTTCTCATCTGAATAAGCCTCACCAACCAACAGTCATAATAGTTTCCGGCGCTCCTAATAGAGAGTCGCAGATTACTCCACACTCGGTCAGCTTCCAGAACAATAATTGTTCTGGCATTCGCTCGACTTATACCGCGTATTATATAACGCCGCTCCATAACTACCTAATCAAGATAGGTATTCCTATCATTGCCAAAAGGAACGACATCCTGGTCGGGTCGGTAGATGCATATCGATGAGGTCTTTAGACCAAAGATCTACGCTGCGTAGTTCTCCTACGTGCCGCTTACAATATCTCAAAATAGAATGGGAAGATGGACTGGTAAGGCGAGCCTTGCATAACCACGATATACTCAGACACTGAGACAGTCTCCATACACCGGGCTTGTAATCTTTCAAGGGCCATTTCTAGACGCACCTTACATAATTATAAAAAGTTTTCCTGTCGCTGGTTAGGAGAGGAACTGATTAAGCCTATCAGCTTCAACGTTACTCCTACGTTGGCGCTAGGTATTGTTCCCGTTAAGGAGGCACGGCGAGAGTAGGATCGAGAACTAACTAAGTAGGCACCCCAGCATCGCGCTAGATAAATTGAGGTTGTAGTGCAATTCCATAGCTTACAAAGCAAATAGCGCTGGAGCCGAGCTGTTGGCAGCAGTGTGCTAGAGAGTGGAGAATATCGTCTGCACCTAAAACCTAAAATCCCCCCGAAAGTGGGCTCTCAACTCTAATGCTATTTGCACAAATCGGAAGCGTAAGCAAATCGTATACTTCGTAAATCCATCGCGAAATATACGTCTGACATTTAAGCTCTAAGGTCCCAGTGCTGCGGTATAGTATTCTCACCAACTCGACTAGGTCTAGTGAAGGATGAACAGTACAGTCACTAACCACGACTACGCACGTAAGATCGGCTGTCCATGCAATTCCTGCATGCGAAGCGTTCCTTCGTCGCGCAATTCGAAGTGGAGGTAGTACGAAGTAGTTAGGTACTATGCAGAACCAGCTGTCTGCACTTGACCAACATGATAGGTAGTTGTTGCCCTTCCCAAATGCACTGTGATTGTGACAGGTTATTCATGCGCCCATTTGATGCCAAAGTAATTAGATGCCCTCTATCGGCAATTATTACAAGGACATGATTAACAAGCAATGCATAGCCGGTGATCAGTAATCATCGAATCCGGGATAGGCATTCTAGAATAATTTTCCATAAGCAGCAAATCCGATACGATAGGTACGGAGTAATTATTGTGATTTCCTATGCCTACGATATTATGTAAGATTCTGTGGACCTGCTCCTGCGGGTACTTACTTAAACCTAGCTCAGATCCGAAGCTTAGGTAAGTATGAGTGCCTTACGTACATGCTGCTTAGGCACGTCACGGAGTAATTAGCTTCAACTTGTTAGGCTAGGTAATTACGGAGTAATGCATTACTTCATACAGAGTAGGTACCTAACGGTAACAATTCCGGAAGTGGAAATCTCCATCAAGTCACAATCGTACCTAATAGCCAGTGCTCAGGATTGTTACCGAGGCCAGAGCTGGTCTCACTCAAACTGATACATAGCGCCAAGAGATTTCCATTCACAACAATTGCATGCGGTAAGTACGAAGTACAGCAACAACATACATAAGCCCGTGCATGAGAGAAAAGTCTTCGAATGGCCCACGTTGAGCCAATCTTACCAGACAAATGCTTGTCCTTCACGCCAGCCTGCGTCGCAACGCTTTAATGAGCAGGGGGACCACGATCCAGATCCTAAGAGCGGCAAGACAGGCTGGGAACGAGTTACGGTCTCAGTCTACTATCTCTCGGCGCACGCAGCCATACCGTTTTCAGTCTTCATCAAGCGTCCAGACAATGGCCAGCAACAACGAGAAAGTCAAGTTTTCAGCTGGCGCAAACGAGAGCGCCCTGTCAACAGCTCTCCGGGTGTTGCTGGATTCGGCAGGCGAGGGAGGACGCTGGGCGCTCGTTCCCGGCGGCGACGGGCTAGAGAGGAGTTTTAAGTTCAAGAACTTCGCAAAGACGTGGGTGAGTGTATACGCATATACATTAAAATCATGTCCCGTCTGGATCTTCTCTTTTCGATGCGTTGCGTCCTGAGCGGCCACCAGCACCAACACCAGCACCATCATGAACAATACAGACTATGCGCCCCTAGCATATCGTCTCGTCTTGACTCGATGGTCTTGCGTCCTCGTCTCGCTCGTAGCCCGGCGTAATCTCCGAGGAGACGGAGGTTCGTTCACTCACTCACCGCAATCTGGTTGGATACGCCTGGCTACTTCGAACATGGGTGAGGTGGCCTACCCTAGGACTCCGCCACGACCCTGTGCCACACAGTTACCTGCTTTTCAGTTTCACGCATGCAGACAGCGAGCAGGCTGAACCAAAAGGAAGCAACATTGATCCGTCACGTACTGCCGATGTGACGGCGCCTGACGAGCTAGCGGCGTTAGCATGGCTACTGGGATGGCTATGTACGAAGTACTGAGAGGAGCTTCTACTGAAAGGAGCGCAGAGCTTGGTTGTGGCTACATGACATAGTGTGAATGCCTGCTTGCAGCTGAATGAGACTCCATAATATACCGGGGGGCCCTCCGAGTGGTAAGCTCGCCCGGCGAGATGCCTAATAAGGCTGCATGCTGCGAGACACCGGAGCCAAGCGATGACACGGAGCAACTCTTGCCCTCAAGCCCGCCCCCTCGAGCCCGTCCAAGCGCGACAAACAGCCTGTTCTGCCGTCCAGCGGCCCATTCGTTGCTCTCCCATGCTTCCATGCTGCCCATGCTCCCATGCTCCCATGCTGCCCATGCTCCCAGTTGTACCACAATGTCCCATTAGGGAACTCTGTCGCACAAGAGAAATGACATTCCCATGACTCAGCTGACTCGTCAACAGGACTTCATGACGGCAGTTTCACTGCAGTGCAAGCTCAAGAATCACCACCCCGAGTGGTCCAACGTACGTAGATACAGCCCCTTTCGACGAGATGTCGCGAGCTTGCCGAAGATCTTCCCGCCCTAGCATACTTTATTCCGCGATCTTACCCACTATCTCTCTCCCTGCGTCCCTTGCCACCACCCTACATCGCAAGTTTGATTAAGTATATTTCGTACATCATAACTGTGAACATCGTTCAGACGCACCATTAGACCGATATCATCTTTCATTTGTGCTTTCGAAAGCCACACCGAGGTCCACTGTATCAAATTCACAGAAGGCGGTCTGCTCGGATGTGAGCGGCGCGGCTGTCGCATTGCATAAGCTGCTGCGTTGTGCATGTTCTCTTTCAAAACACATAAACACACACAATTTCCTCACTCTCCTGTATCGCGCGTCAACCTCCTCGCCGTCAATGTACCTGCCATCAAACTGACGCCACACATTTCCAAATACACACATACAGTGTAGCCCATGCTCAGAGGACGATCTTCATGCGCTGTATCTCTCTACAACCACAACCCTCCAATCCGTGTCGCCTTGCAACCCCGAACCCCCACATCTACACCCTTACATCCACACCCTTTGCCAACGCCACTCATCACCCTACATTCCGCGATAGACCAGTAGGAGAGTCAAAACCGCTGACATACGCGTCCGTTCACACCGACTCAGGTTTACAACACCACGTACATCCGGTGGACGACGCACAGTCCTGCGGGTCTCTCGGCCAAGGACGTCGAGCTGGCCGGCCTCTGCGACGCCCTGGCGCGGGACTTCGGCGAGGTGCTCGACGGCCGAGATGCTGCCGCGCAGACCAGCGACCTCAAGGCCGTGGCTGATCGCGTCGCCAGCGCCGCGGGCGATTGCTGCGTGCCGAAGAAACCGTGATCTGTGTGTCCGTTAATCTGGGATTTACTCTGAGGAGAATAATGCTGGATATTGATATAAAACCGTGTCACAACGGCTATTTTCTGCATCTTGAAGGTACAGGTATCACCAGTCTGTACGTGTATTAAACGCCTCGCTTGTAACAGTAGCCCGCGTACGTAGTTTTCTGTTACCAAAATGTTACCGAAACATAAAAGCGTGTGTCAATATAATTGTATTATTTAAATTTGTGCTCTTTAGTCAACCCAATGGATGCTCTAATTCGTTTTTTAAGACTTGCACTTTTGGTCGGCTCATACATTTCCTACGAAGATCCGACGACCAAGAGCGTGCACACCTTATTTAGAGCGGGAACGTATTCATCTATGATGAGCACTCATGAGAAATCAAACAATGAACGGCCGGCGTCCCGTAGAGCAGTCCTCATCTGCTCAGATGTGTCTCTAAAACTTCGCCTCTGACTAACTAAAGCCGTTACACGCCTAGATTAAAGAGCACTTAACCCACTTATGTAACACTTCTATGTTTGATTTAGGAGACGTGAGTCATCCTCCTATCCGGAACTGTTGGTCATCGCGGCATCATGTACAGCACACCGGTGTGACGTCGCGAATCTTGCACCAGATAAAGTGCTCACTCGCGCTCAGCGCATCCATCGGTGTGCGAGTAAGCGAACGAAAGCATCTTTCGCCTGCCTACGCTTACCTGTTGGTTCAATGACGAGTCGGGGTTGATTCCTAATAGCGCCATATTACCTATTGTTCACTTTGGCTCTTTCCTGCCTACTGAATATTATCTCTTGGGGAAGATTTAGGAGGGGAAGAAGTGAGTCTTATAACACATGACAGAATGGAGTAGGTGCAATGTGCTCTCAAAGAACTTAGGTTAGGTATCTGCTGCATAGTTTTGTTCCGATCCGGATCTTGTTGATACCAAGTTGGGTCGGGGCCTTCGGGTCTAAGTGTTCTTTCCTACCCTAAACTCCCCGAAACTTAAGTTGAAGACCTTAATGATGGGGGCTCACGACTGCTTACGTGTTAGTTGTCTAAGGTCCATGTTAACCTTTGCCGTAGCTGTTCCCTTGTTAGAAACTCTCTGGCACTGAGGTGCTTTGCGGTTATCACCGACGTATAGTTTGTTTGCAAACACCCTGATACACTGGATACAGAGGGGAACTCGAGATAATCGGTACCAAGGAGCCAAAACATGTATTTTGAAACGCGAAGCGTATGTATTATACCCGCGGGGGGCTTGATTCTGTATTAGTCTATAGGGGTTTAACGTAATCTAATCGCCATTAAGTGTGTAAAGACCTGGCCCGCCGGAATGATTACACCACCAGGCATTGTACACTATGCACTTTGTTAGGTCCGACAAGACCCCTCGTCTGTGTGCATATATGTTTCAAGTTGCTTTGTCCCATATGGCATGCATCATTGGTGCAAGAGACATCAGTGTAGCGTTTGCAAACATATCTTCGTATAGTGCAAAACAAGCCGACCCGTCTGATTTATCGGACTGTCTATCAACGATGCTAGCTCTTCACTGGGCCTTCTTGCTCTTCATGGCTTTCAGCTTCCTGTCCCGGCGGCGCTTGGCAGCCTCGGGGCCAGACTCGGTATCTAGCATGTAGTCCCACCAGCGGAAGCTAGATGCGTAGTTGCCAATGAAACGCTCGTGGTGAGTATCATGATGATCTGCTCCGGCCCAGAAGGGGAGGAAGTGTCGCAAGCTCCAGGGGAAGTCGTAGCCGGAATGAGCGTCGATAGCTTGGAACAGTCGGCCAACAATCCACAGATACATGGTAACCAGGTGCAGGTCGCCAGTCAGCGAGACCCAAATGATAGGAGCTCCGACTGATCCGAAGGCGAGAAGCATGACTTCGATAGGCGAGGCGTACTCGGCAGCCAAGCCGAACGGAGCAGAGTACGTGTGATGAAGCTTGTGGATATTCTTGTACAGCGGCCCATAGTGCAGCGCACGATGGAACCAGTAATGCCAGGTATCTTCCAATACGAAAAAAATAGCGATGTGGAAGGCCATCTTGCCGAGCGACGGGAAGGGAACACCGAAGTCCAGGCCAAAGTACGTTGCGATAGGGTGAAAAAGCCAGATTTGGGGGAGCTCGACAGTGAAATGGCTAAGGAGGACAAGGCTAGCACATTCCCATTGCTCCTTCAGTGTTGGTATCTTTTGCTGTGCCAGGGTTAGCTAAGCCAGCCTCAGAGGTATGTGTCTGGATGTCCAGTCAAACGCACGTTTTGGATCTTGTACTTGTTGAAAAAAGGCGTTCGGTCGATTATCATCCAAGGTAGACATCGGCCGAAGTAGATGACTTCGTGTAGGACAAAGCTCATGATGCCAGTCGCGAGGGTGTCGTTTTGCATCCACAGATACCAAGACTGTTGGTTGTTTTGATCAGCGACCGCGAATCGCACCGTTCGAGGGAGAACTTACGGCCCAGAGGCGCTCGGCAATGTTGAGCTGTACATTATACTTTGTAACCTCCTCGAATACACTGGAAAACGTCTCGGTCTGGCTAAAGGCGCCGACAAGAGTCGAATTTCTACAGCGTCGCAGTCAGCTCAAGCTCATGCATACGGCGAAATTTAAAAGGGAACGCGTTCAGGGGTCTTACAATGTCGCCATGGCGCGGTCTCTCCTCCTCCAATTGATAGGTAATCGACGAGATACAATACCAGTAGGAGGATACAGACAGTTGATGATTAGATTCTGAGTGAAATGAAAAGAGAAAGAGCAGAACCCAAGCAGACGTGTTGATGATTCTTTAAGGGATGCCAGCTAAGGCAGAAAATCGGCTGCTAGAATAGGTGATAAAGGAGAAGATTAGGAGATTTGCCATGCAGGTCCCTGGTCCGATCTGATTAGGGACCAATCAGGGGATAATGGCGCCACTGGAGTTCTGAGATTCCGATGTTAAGAACGTGGGGCAGTGGAGCTTGTGGCCAATCTTATCGCTTTCGTATTCGGATTTTAATGGCGGTGACTGGACTTGGCCGCGTTCTGTTCGCAATAAGGCGGAGAAAGGAAAAACGAAAGGGCCGAGCACTTAGACATTGTGCTACCTACCTACCTAACAGCTCAGTTAGAGGTGGCCATAGCTTCCTCCCATGTATCCCTGCCTAGCAAAGTCCCTTCCAAAGCTGTGTTTGTCATGACCTCATACTTGGTGGGTGTGCTTTCTCTTTAGGTAAGATTCTAGATTTCTGAGAATTTCAATACTGAGGTAAATACTGTATGCATAGAATGAACACTGACGCTCGCTTAGTCCGTCTTTTTGTATCATCATCTGACATTGTTTCACTTCAAGGTTGTCTCCTTACAGACAACACCCAGCTGACTGTTCGGCTGTATTTAACTATTGGGTCCAATCCCAAGTCCAGCCATTGATGCAGACCTTGCGGCTCTTTGCAGTGGCGTGAGCAAAGTACGTACCGCCAAACCAGGATCGCAACACACAAGCCATAGATGCCGTATTCGTGATCATCAGTCCATACCACCTTTCTTTTGCTTGCTCTAAGGCAGAGTACCACTCAGCTCAAAGCAAACATGTCGATACTGACCGAGTAAGTCAATGTCTGCTCGCACAACTTACCCCTCTCCCCAGCTGACAGCTGTCTTCCAACAAGTCGGGTCCGCCGGTTGGACGGCCAATTAGATAATATCGTCCTTGCAACCAGCCCTAACTACACCACAAATGGACTCTACTCCATGGATGGAGCCCCTGCACATCTCGACACAGCCCTGCTCACTCCTCGTGCCCAGCATTTGTCAAAAATTATAAGAGCATTGTCGGCCGATCCACGGTTCCCAAGTGCTCTTT
This sequence comes from Nemania sp. FL0916, assembly GCA_022578715.1. Taxonomy (NCBI): domain Eukaryota; kingdom Fungi; phylum Ascomycota; class Sordariomycetes; order Xylariales; family Xylariaceae; genus Nemania; species Nemania sp. FL0916. Next base: position 32,288 of record MU390271.1, read on the forward strand.
CATCACCTCGGATCCAGTCCCTCCTTACACAGTCTGGCCTGCTGTCAGAACGCTCCTCGCAAGATCTAGAGCCAAGTAGATATGAATCTGATCTTGAATGGCTTGTAGTCGCCAAGGTTACGGTCCAAACCTATGGAGCCGTTACGGGAATGCTCTTGGACCAAATCGTGCCTTTGAGTGACCATATGTGGTACTGGGACCAGGTTCTATCGTCGCCACTGTCGACCACTTTATATATGCTTCAAACGGCCCCCGTTGATGGCTGGGTATGGTGTAACGAGGTGTATAGAGATTGTAAGGCTCGATTACAGCGCTACACAAATGATAGCGATAGCAATGATGAGCTAGACGAGGCAGTGACCAACGGTACTGCATCTAGCAAAACGCCGCAATGGCGAAAGTTTTACGACATTATTCGATCAACTATCCATGAAAAATCTCTTGTTCGCGTACACCAGCGGATCACGTCACGCTTCGCGCGGCGTCGCTCTGAAATACGAAAGAAACAATTCAGGCTAAAAAACACGCGGGACAAGATTGCGAGTTGTCTCGGCATTCTTGTTGACGAGGGGCTCGCATTTGGTAATAATCCTGCCGAGACCTTCAGAAGCGAGGACAATCAAGAATGGAAGGGGATAGTGGAAAAAAGCGTGGTGCTCATGAACGTGATGCTTCGTGATATTATGGACTTAGAGGCTGAGACTGATCAAATAGAAGACAGAATTTTCGCAGGCGTGGACGATGACCCCCTGTCTATGCTAGCCGACGAAAGCAATCGGAACCACCCGCTTGCCATTGCCCAACGGCTCCATCAAATATTACATCACCAGCTGCCCGCGAACACCGACAGAGCGAGCGGGCTTCTCGCACAGCATGGGCGGCCCTCGCGCCTGATCAGGTATTGGCTCCCTGCCACTGCGTTGCTTCTGTCTTCGACTACGATCCTGCGGATATTTTTCAACAGAAAGCGCGAGATTCTCGACTGGGTGCAAGATCTGGGCACCACTGTTCGTGATTTCTGGCTTAATTGGGTTGTGGAACCGATAAGAAAGGTCATAGGAACCATCCGTCATGATGCCAATAGCGAAATTGCCATTATGAGCCGGGATAGCCTCCGGGCCGACAGGGAAAGTTTGGAACGCATGGTGGTGGATTTCGCTCTGGACAAATCTGCTACTACAGCTGGAGGTTCGTCCATATCAGAGACACAAGTTGCCGAGATTCGGGCCAAAGTGCGAGAGGGGGACGTGACACCGATCCTACGCGCCTACGAAAGAGACCTTCGCAGCCCCTTGAAGGGTACTGTGCGTGGGGACCTTGTCCGAACTTTGCTCATCCAAGTCCAAAAGACGAAAGTTGATGTGGAGGTCGCAATGAGCGGCATAGATTCTTTGCTAAGAAGCCAAGAGCTCGTCTTCGGCTTTGTCGGGCTTACCCCTGGCATATTCGTCTCTGTCGGCGTGACGCGATATCTTCTCGGCGTATTTGGAGGGCGAAGAGGATATGCGGAGACGCGAAAGGCGGGCAGATGTATGCGTGTTCTTCGCAACATTGATCGCGTCTTTGCAGAGGCGGTCCTGACAGAATCAAATGTGCTCGCATACAAAGATCATGGCTTTCTAATCTGCGAAGCTCACCTTTTACGCCAGTTTGCCCACCAACTTCTCCCTTCTGATGTCGAAAGAGACTTTTTGCAGGACTTAGACGACCTTGCCAATCCGAGAGGAATCGACCAGCAGCGGCAAGCACTGCATCGGATTCGGTGGGCTTATGCGAAGTGGCTCAGATAATGGCAATGAACCCACGGGAATCGTGTTTTGAATAGATATCAATAGAACGGCATGGCATGGCATGGTAAAAAGCATAGCGGTAGCGAAAAATTGAGCTTGTGCCTCGACAACTTCTTATTCCTTCGAAAAAAGCCCCTCACCAATAAGCTGGCGTTTTCATCTACAAATGCATACTTTTGAATACAACTTCGACCGAGAGGTTTCCTGTCCTTCGCATCACGAAAAGTTGCTCGGCATATGAGTGATCGCAAGTAACTGCAAATACTCTAATTTCTCATCAACCAGTATGGTACAGAAAGGCTGTATTTCATGAGTGCTTTTATTACCAATACCCATTCCGAACTATCTAGTTCTACCGCCATATATGCATACATACAATACATATATACATGCCCCTATAACGGCTGCCAGTACATCTGCAGCGCGACCGCTTTCTCAGACGTAAACACGACACCCTTGTCCTGGCCGCTGGGCGCAGAGGCGGCGTAGAAGGTGGCGGCGCCGCCGTACGTGAGGTGCGTGCCGTCGTAGCCGAAACTGCTCGACGCGAGCCCCTGCGCGCAGCTCAGCGATCCGTCGGCATCGAGCACCTGGCAGGGCCCTTTGCTCGTCTTCAGCGTGAAGGCCGTGGTATTGTTAGGGTCTGGCGTCGCCGTGTATGTGGCCGGCGTGCCGCCGGCACGGTACCAGTTCCCCGTGCTGATCATGAACCCGTCGGGCTGTACTTTCACGTACCCTTTCCCGGACAGCGCGCCTGGGGCACCGGTTGGGATGGTGGTGGATGTGGAAGTTGGGGTTGCTGTTGTTGTTTTTGTTGTCGTTGTTGTTGTGGGCGTGCTGTATTTGGGTAAGTACCTGATCCCGGTCTCCGGACAGGTCGACCCGGAGCCGACAGGGTCGACGGCCTGGAAGACGCCGTTCTGCACGGACCCTTTCACGCGGAAGTGGTACCATAGCTCGTTGAGCTCGTCGCCGCTGCAGTTGACGACGGCGTCGTGGCCGTGGTGGTTGGCTGCGGCGAGCACCGCCTGGATCCGGGCCAGCGTGTACGTCTGCGTGCTCGAGGGCACGATGCCGGCTGCCGCGAGCCAGTCGTACGTCGGAAGTGTCTGGAACAGCGTTACCGCGCGCGTGAAGAAGTCTGCTACCTCGTCTGTTGCGCTGTAACTGGGGTAGCATTCCGGGTTGAGCGTGCTGATGCACGTCCCGTGTTTCCCGAACTCGTGCTCCCAGAACGACTCGTCGTTCCCTTGGTAGTCCTTCCAGTACACCTGCATCGTCTTCAGCGTGCACGGCGCCCGCTCCCGTAAGATTGCTGTGATGTTCGTGTACTGCCGGCTCTCGTCGCAGTACTGCTCATACGTGCCGTCGCAGTTGTCGGGCCTGGAGGGGTGTGAGTGAGATGATACTTTCTTGCATGTACTTATATAATATGAGGACATATATATGTATAAGTACACACAGGAATTTAGGACAACATACCAGAGACCATGGATTGTCCATGAATCCGAGGGCCCAGTAGACGGATTTGTGTCCCAGAACTGGGTGAGCAGAATATCACCGCCCGGGGCGATGAAGCAGCAGAGGTCGTCGACAACGGTCGTGTTCGAGCAGCTGAACGGCAGGTCGGTGGGACACGACACAGATGCGGCCGTGGCCGAGCTGATGGCCAATACGGCGCCGACGACTGCGGTCTTGAACAACATGGCTCTCACGACTTACAACGAGTAGCAATGATGCACCACGTAGGCTACTTTTAGTCGTCCTTATCAACTAACTGACCCCAAACGTAGAGTCGGTCAATTGATCAACCGTCAACCACCATATATTACCGACCGAGGAAGAACATCGTTCTCAGGGATAAAAAGAAGGGGCTCCGTCCCTTTTTGTAGAAAAAAGCCGTCGTGCCCGTCATATGCAGTACCTTACATATAACGGTCCCCTTATTATCGTTCAAGAGCTAGACCCGGCTGGCCAACCAGAGATAAGTTCGCAGCTGAGCCGGCCGATGGGGAAACCGATTGGCTTAATATCTTGTGTAGGTTAGGTAGGTGGTTTAGAATGGGTTGGGCTAGATCTCTCGAGCTGGTGCTTGTGAGCTTCCTCTTCGGGATTGGATATTGGCTTGGCCTGCCGTCTCGTTCGCCTTCGGAAGATTGACCGTATCCTCTCAGCTGGAGGTCTCAGTTCGCCCTGCGAAGGCGAAAATTGGTTTCTTCTCCGTAGCGTAGCTACACACATACGGTAATACGTAAATGTGTAAGGCAGGTAAGTATCCACGTGATGGCGAGATGTCTTGCCATTTGCTACCGAGCGCAGACGGTGGAGCGTTGGCGCTTTGGGCCTTCGGGAACAGCCGATTGCTACGGCGCTGCTGCTGGGTTCGCTGCACGTGCTGTTGCGATTACAGTTCTAACTTCTGCACACTTATTTAGTCGTGGAAATATATGCAGAATTATTAACGGTGTAGTTTCGCTGTTGGCAGGCTCGCATTCTAGCCATAGAAGACCGAGGATCACGGTCTAATAGGTACTTCGTACGAAGAGCGAAATGTTAGTAAACTTAGTCTAATGTAGTGCGGGTAGGTAGATATCCTATCTCGGGGAAACTCCTATTAAAGGCCCTCGGTGTCGGTTAGAATCTAATGTCCATATGTCGAATCCCTATTTGGCTCTTTGAATGAGATTATAAAAGGCGTTCCTATTGATCGATATCGTGGGCGTGGAAAACTAATTGTATTACTTCGAATACTCGAGTTTCTTACTAAGAGGAAATATTATACACCATGCGCAGGGCACACATGTAAGCCCTTAAAACGTATTTTTTTGGGTTTAGAAACGACTGCTTTATTACTAGAAATATGTTCATATCTGGTTGATCTCGAATACTTACCATGGTCACTATGTGTATAAGTTGTAACCAGGACATACCAAGTTGCACGCAAACCGATCCATCTGGCCAGCTGCTAAGGGCAATAATGAAGAGGGACGTATGTCTGCTCTACTGTGCTGTCTTCATAGTCTACTAGACTCGTGACCAACACTTGCTGTATCATAATTATATGATCATTAGCAAGGAGGCTACCATCTAGTTTCATGATTTCACTGGTTTCAATGGATCACATCCATACTATTTAGACAACCAGGTTGCCCCTTGTTGAGGGGACGATATGTGGGGTGATCGTGTAAATGGATAGGTAGCAAACGTCGAGGTCCTCGAGAGAATTCGAGTACAGCAGCAACTTTGATCGTACATGATGCATGTGCGTGCCCTGTGCTACAACATATGAGCGTTGTGATATTTCCCACTCAGTCATTACTAGTGGTGCCTACGCTAATTATGCCTCTTAAATAGCCGCCTAATCAGGCAACCTCGTGGAACATTTTGCCAACACGCCTGAGTGCTGCTAAATTGACATGCAAGATGTGCCAGGTGGCATTCCGATGCCCGATCCCGCTGTGCGAGGGGCGCGCTAGGTGCCTCATCAGTTGCCTCTACCAGTCTGGGCATAGTGCAAGGTACCTGCCTTGCAGCGGCCAGTGACAGCTGAGTGAATACTTCGTAGTGAGGTACAGAAATCGGTCTATTTATCCTACCTAGTAAAAACTATCATATCTGACCTGTTTTTCAGAAAGAAAATAAAAGTAAACCCAGAAATTCAAGTGCTTATACGATTCGAAAATATTTTATCAAAGTTTTTTGTATGAAAAAATTTGAAGAAATACGTTGTTGAAGTTAGTAAGCTTTGATGTATTCCCGTTAAGTTTGGCGTGACTTTTTTAGACTGACTACCTATTAATGCCTGGACGTTAGTGGAGGAGGTACCCAGACGAACATGATGACAGTACTGCGCCTGCTGAGACTGGTTTACGTTGCACACTGCACCAACCAACCCAGTCAGCACTCTGTCTGCGCCAAGGCTACATGTATCTGCCATCAATCCCGCCGCATCTGACTTGAACCTGACAACCGACGACAACACGATCCTTCATCCTACCCCGACCTGTCCCATCCTGCCCACCTCTGCTCCGTCCCTGCAATACCGATATCACACCGACCGCGACTCCTAACTCGACCGACAGCGCGCCGCGTCGTTGCTCTCGCTAGACGAGACTCTGCCCGGTCGTCCCGACGCTTCTTTCACGATCACTGCCGCCTTTTTACCCGCCTGTCAGACGAATATCCTGTCCTATCCTTCATCATGTCGGGGAATCGCAATTATGATTTCTTGGTAGGTTCAACGTCCACTCGTCTCTACTCGACAACCGACGATTTCTTACTGCATATACCCTATCGTTAGCTACCTTCTGTGAGACTTCGATGCGGCTGTCTCTGCTGGAAATTTGGTGGCTTGGGGGCCATGGCTGACTTGAGAATGCGGTGGATAGATCAAACTCCTGCTCATTGGCGACTCAGGCGTGGGCAAGTCGTGCTGTCTCTTGCGGTTTAGCGAGGACTCGTTCACGCCCTCCTTCATCACCACTATTGGCATCGACTTCAAGATCCGGACCATCGAGCTCGATGGCAAGCGCGTGAAGTTGCAGATATGGGATACTGCCGGCCAAGAACGATTCCGAACCATCACGACCGCCTACTACCGCGGCGCCATGGGCATTCTCCTGGTTTACGACGTCACTGACCAACGGTCCTTTGAGAGTAAGCCGACACTTGCACATTCCCTTCGTCTCGTACAAGGCTCGGAAACTAGGCAGAGTGATGTGCGCGGCTCGTGTGCCCATGCCGTACCGGCCCCGCAGCCATGAAACTTCCATTTATCCGATCTTTTATTCCGGGGCTGGCTAGCTGACATGAATTCGTGCATAGATATCCGAACATGGTTCGCCAACGTAGAACAACACGCCACTGAGGGCGTGAACAAGATTCTAATCGGTAACAAGTGCGACTGGGAAGAGAAGCGCGTCGTATCAACGGAACAGGGTGAAGAACTCGCCAAAGAGCTGGGCATCCCATTCCTCGAGGTGTCGGCGAAGAGCAACATCAATATTGACAAGGCTTTCTACAACCTGGCGGCAGATATCAAGAAGCGGATCATCGATACCTCCAAGACCGATCCGTCGTCTTCTAACGTCCCTGTCGGCCGGGCGCCCACAGAATCCGGCGGTAAATGCTGTTAAAGAGGTGCAATCTTTGAACTGGATTGCGATATCGGAATCAGGGAGGGATGAAAAAGAATCGATTTCACAGGAGTACGGAGACATGCTGCCATTTCGCTAGTCCGTTTTCGCTCGTTGGCCTATCTTTCAATGCAAGTGAGAAGAAGCTTAGCGTTGACGCGTTTGTCTCTTTTTGAGTGTCGAACCATAGATCGAGGAGCCTGGATGACAGATAGCTAAGGGAGAGAGCGCGAGAGAGAGGGAGAGTGTGGGAGTGGCAAGAGTGACAGAGGCATAATGAAGGAGCTTCCTCCATTTCCGACGAACCTGTATCATCAAAATCGGAGGATCGGCAATTTTTTCGTCGTCTTTTTAAGGACTTGCCTACGGGAAGGGAACACGCGCGCGCTGCGCTTTTCACGATAGATATTCCGAGAACGCCGGGAAGACCACTGCCACATATTCCCCCTACCGCCCTTGCCTTTCATCCTTCGGGAGCAAGGGCAGAGAGTTCTTCATCGTCATCGTCTGTCGGAGTTAGGTTGAACAATGGGTCTTAATACATTTTGTTTGTTTCTCAATCAGTCAATCAGTGCGTGAACATTTAAATGTGACATATATTTCTCTCTATGTGTATCAATATATGCAGTACAACCGTGGAATCTAGTGTGTTACAGCGTCTATGTCAATACAGTCCCGGCATACGGGAAGCAGCTTGCTTGCGTCAATCAATGCCAGGTCATATCATGTCATTCCCAACAAGATCTTTCACACATCACCACAGAATCGAGGCGTTGACGACCCGAGTCTCCTCCCACGACGGATCCTTTTTCCCTCCACCGCCCATCTGTAGCCGCAGCTCGCGGCGATGCCATTCCTGCACGAACCGGTACGCCTCGGCCTCGTCCGCAAACGGGATTATGAACCGCGGATACTGCCTGTTTTCCTCGTCGCCTTTCCTGGCCTCGTGTGCGGCAGTGGCCCTCTTTTTTCCGGAACTACTGGCGTCGCTGTTCTTCGTCGCCGCATCAGAGCCACCACCACTACCACCATCACTACTGTCCACATCCTGTGCAGGGCTTGTTCCATGAATCGCATTATCGGTTTCGCCCTGGCCCCGATCTTGGTCTTGATTCTGGTCATAATACTCGGCACGATCCTTCGCCTTGACGATACTGCGGCCGAAGGGCAAGATCCCAAGACCAACAACACCATCACCACCACCATATTCAAACCCAGAATTCGGATCCCCACCCAAGTCAGGACCAGGCGAAGCTATGCGCCAAGGCAAATTCCTCCGCGCGCCATCATCCGCCAGCGCGCGCCGCAACGCAGCAAGCGGCAACCGGCGCCCATCGTCAAAGCGCACGAGCACAAGGTACTCTGACCCAGCAGTCCGGGCCAAACGATCGACGAACCCCCCCTCGACCTGGAGCTCGGCGACGCGGGCGGGCGTCGCGCGCGAGAGTTCGACGCGCCGGCGCTGGCTCGGCGGCACCAGCGTGAAGGCGCGCACGAGCTTCGCTACGTCTTCGCCTTTTTCCGTGCGGCGGAGACCTGTGGGTAAGGGAACGGAAAGGTGCGAGGTCGAGGCGCGCGCGTGGTGCGCGCCGGGAACGTACCGCTTGCCGAGCCGCCATTGTCGCTCTAACCGGTCCCGGTAGGCGCGCGCGGATTCGTACGTGTCGAAGAGGATGAAGTAGTGCCCTTGTGGCTCGAGGGTGTCGGGGTTGCGGGCTTGGATTACTGGATGGGGGAAGGGTTAGCTGGTGCTGGTCTTGATTTGTCGTGTCGTGTCTTGTCTAACTATTGCATCTGTGGGAAAAGGAGGAAAAGAAAAGGGGAAAAGAGGTTACCTTTAACAATACCCCCAACCCAGCCCTCGACGTGCTTGCCCTGGACGCCGAGGCGCAGGAAGTCGCTCTCGAGCAGGTTCTTGCTGGCGGCGGACAGGATCAGCATGCTCTTGGCGCGCAGGGCCGACGACGACAAGAGCCCCCCCACCTCCGACTCGGACGACGGCTCGAGCAGGGAGATGTCCCCGTCCTCGTCCTCGAGACCGCCCAGCACGGCGAGACGCGGTATTTCTTCGTCCGACAGCTGCGACGCCCACGCGCTCTTGACGCCGCCGGCTCCTCGCGAGGTCTTGGCTTCGTACGGGAACAGCTGGTCGAAGAGCGATTGTGCTTGCTTGCCCGTCTCTGCTGCATCCGTGTCTGAAGCTGCATCTGTATTTGCATTTGCACCTGGAAGCCCGATTGGGGCTCGAGCAGCTGGTTCTCGGGGCGCAAATTCATGTTTCTCGTGGGTTGGCTGCTGGCTGTTGATGTCGATCTTGTCATCGCTACTATTGGTGTCGGTGCTGGTGCCGGTGCTGGCGTCGTTGCCGCTGTCACTGCGGCGACTGTCACCGTGATGGAAGAAGGCGGGGGAGGTCGTTGCGGGTCGCCATGTTGCCGTTACCGATCGCAAGAGAGGCCGATGGAGTTGTCTTAGGAGCATGAGGCGGCGTTCCGAGGTGCCCTGCACATCGTAGAGTTCGGGATGGCGAATTGGCGTGGTTTAGGACGGGAATGTGTGCCCTGCAAAGTACCTAGGTTGTGTGCGTGAAGGAATTCGTGCATCTGGAGATCTCAAGCTACGAAATGTTTAGACTCGCCAATACTATTTGCTGTGCAAGGGGCACAAATTAGGTCAAGCGGCCTCCCAAAAAGGCTAAGAGAACGCTAGAATAACTGGGCCAAAACCCCATCGCCCTGCACTACTTGCCAAGAGTGACATCCTGACCCCCTCCTTCTCCGTACTATGTGAATAATTTCTGTTTTTGGTAGAATTGATTGGATGGGGTGTGTTCAAAGTTTCTACCTAGCGCAGCACCCCAGGAACAGGTATCAAAGTCGCTGTGGCCGGCGACATGAATGATGAGCCAAACCCCAGCAATTTCAATATTTCCCACTCATAGCATATACTTGTCTGTGAGAATGAAGGACGAATACAAGACGCGCATCCAACCGACGGATGTGGTTGGCCAGAAAAATCCAACCCACAAGAATGCCGCCAAAATATTCATCCACCCGTCGACTTTCGCGCAAGCTGGGTTTACTACGGGAAATTCTTGTCGCGTAGAAGTAAATGGCGTGCAGCGAGAGGCCGTTGCATGGCCAGGCGACTCTAAGGTAGCGAATAACATCGCTTCTGTAAGCCGAGTGTTTCAGAACGTCGCAAATCTCGAGCTCGGCCAGATAATTCGGATTTTGCCTGGTGGTCCGGTACCAAGTGCTCAGGTCGTGGCAATAAGAGAATTGAAATCTGATAACCCCCTTCTCCCGGATTCAGGTGCTGAGCATGAGCGCTGGAAGCACCATCTCGAGTATAAACTTGGTATGTTCGATTCATCTAGTTCGGAGCATCAATGCTAACTAGAAGCACAGAACTTGCAGATTATATTTTACCTGGTACTCCATTCGAGGAAGTCTTCTTAAGGGGTACTCAGCGGTCTTTTATTGTTGAATCTATCAATGGAAGCGTAAGGGGGGTAGCAAAATATGATCCTGCTACTACCATTGTTGAAATTACCAATGACGAAGTTGCTGGCGTGGCGGGCAAGCTCAAGCTCGAGCATCTCCCCACCATGGCCGAACAGATCTCGAAGCTGAATGATTTTTTCGATGAATATGGTATCGAACTGGAGAACATCGCGATCCCTCCTTTTACGTGTGGGATAGTTATCGATGGCAGCCATGGCACGGGGAAAACTATGGTCCTTGACCATATCGCTGCAACACGCTGGGGTAGGGTAGTCCGGATTACCGAGGATGACAAGCCCTCGGCAATCCAGATCATTTTTGAGACTGCAGTTGAACAGCGAGGCGCAACGATCGTCCTCATTGACGATATCACTACGCTGATAGGGAAAAACAATGCGAACAGACAAGGTTATATCAAAGCAATCAAAAACGGGCTCGATTTATTAGCCAAGAAGTCACAGGCAGACAAAATACGACCTAATGTCTTGGTAGTGGCGACTTGTCTCGATTATCTAGATGATATTCCATACGACCTCCAGCGCCCTGGCCGATTCTGGCAACACGTCCGCCTTCCTACCCCGGATGCAGAGGGACGAGCAGATATTCTTATTTCAATGTGGCCGCCGTTCTCGACTTCTAATTTTAACCAGTACATTTATGATCTCGCTGATCGTACACATGCATTTACAGGAGGCGACCTCCGCAACCTCCTTGCCAAGGCCATGCAAGCGAGAAGGATACGAGTCGCACCGAATTTCGATAGGGCACTTCAATGGGAAGATGTCACCGAAGCACTGAAGGAAGTCCGGCCATCTGCCATGAAAGATATCAACCTCAAACCGCCGACGATACATTGGAGCGATATCGGCGGCTACGAGGATGTCAAATTAGCGCTCCGGGATGTGCTCAGAACGCCCGAGGTGCGTGTCCTCTTCCGATCTAACCCACTGTCGCTGACTGTGATATCTAGGATGGTCAAGAAAATCGATGGGTGCCGACGAAAGGTGTTCTGCTCTACGGTCCTCCAGGTTGCTCCAAAACCATGACAGCACAGGTTATGGCGACGGAAACTAGGTTCAACTTCTTCGCGGTCAAGGGCGGCGAGCTCCTCAATATGTACGTCGGAGAGACGGAGCGAGCGATCCGCAACATCTTCAAACGAGCTGCCGAGGCGAGCCCGAGCATCATATTCTTCGACGAGATCGATTCCCTGGCGGGAACCAGATCAGGCGGTGGGAACAGCGGCGTCCAGGCCGTCACGACGCTGCTGACCGAGATGGCCGGTTTCGAGGAGCGAGGCAAGGTGTTTGTGCTCGCTGCCACTAACAGGCCGGATGCGCTCGATCCTGCTCTCCTGCGCCCCGGCCGATTCGACGAACTGATCTACGTACCTCTCCCGGACTTAAAGGCACGCGAGGCAATCATAGTGAGAATGGCGACAAAGCTCGCATTCAAAGATATAGATGCGGAGGAATTAGCCCGGTTGACGGAGGGCTATTCCGGAGCCGAGGTAGCGAATATCTGTGGCAGCGCGTTTAGCAGAACTAGGGCGGCCGGTGACAATGCTTCCGCTATGGAGGTATTAAAGGAGAAGATCCGAAATACCCCTAAAGGCGTTACGGCCGAGCATTTGAGCCATTTCACGCGTTGGCATAACCAGAGAAAAGGATTATTTTAAACAAAAAATACAAAGTTGTCTGTACTTGAAGACGATGCCTAGATATCGACCACGCCGACGAACACTCTTCTTAATCCGTGGCCATCGACAAGAGCAAAGATACACACGTGGATGTAGGTATCCAATTCGTACCTTGATGTCTGTTCCCGTATCAGGCAGCTACTGTTCTAGTACGGTAGAGGTACCTAGGTATCTGGATATGTCACGGGTGGTTAGTCTGCGCTAGGCTCAAAACGAGAGCTTGGCTGCATATATTGCATCATACATGCAGCCAAAGCTCCGCCCCTGCCTATCAGAAACGCCGTTCCCATGCACATGCGATTTCGCGATTCAGCATACACCGACCAGAAGCACGCCCTACCTACATGATCAGTCACGAGCGCAACGGCGCGCCAAACAACTCTCGTATATATTCATTGTTGTATCCAGCATCCTCTCTATCTAATCTTGAGGAAATCGAACAGTACCACAGACCACAGGACAGGACCCAAGTCTCGGGTATCCCTTGTTACTCGCCACGTCACTCGCTTACAGCTGTTGGAGGCCTGATAAGGTGACATGAGACGATTAATATGAGATGATAATCATCGGCGACTCCCGCATCGTGTTCATCCTCGAGTCCGGGCCACGGTGACGAGCACTACGGTCCCTTCTGCAGTCGCCTGGCCCTGTCGAGTCAACCCGGTCTGCCGAGTCTATGCGTACACCGTCTACCTCCTGCTAGAAAGGGGGAACGGAACCGCCGATCACGAGCGAACCGAGACGAAACGAGGCGAGACGAGCTGACAGCCTTCGGTCGGTCACCGCCACGACTGTATGCTTTACTACGAATACTCGTATTTCGCTCAACCCTCACCCCGGTCTCGACAATACATTCAGATACATATCCAGACATAGACATCCACCACCATGTCCTCGCTCGAAGCCAAGATCGTCGTGCTCGGCTCGCAGGGCGTCGGCAAGACGTCGCTCGTCATGCGCTACTGCAATGGCGCTTTCACCCCATCTCAGACGACGTCCACCGTGGGTGCAAGCTTCATGACAAAACGTGTGGTTGACAGCGACACCGACACTGTCGTGCGTCTACAGATCTGGGACACAGGTACATACTTCACAGAGATCTGCTAGACAGCTCTATTCCCCTGCCTTATGTAGCTTTATGTTGATGTTGACTCACACGCCGCCTTACAGCCGGCCAAGAACGGTTCCGCTCAATATCACGCCTCTACTATCGCGGCGCCAACGCCTGCATCCTCTGCTACAGTATCACCGATGCCCAGTCGTTTGCCGAGATGGGCATATGGCTGACCGAGCTGCGCCGAAACCTGCCACCCGATATTGTGCTCCACGTCGTCGGCACCAAAGCCGACATCGTCGCCCGCGACCCAACCCGGCGCGAAGTGCCCTTCGAGCGTTGTATCGCCTACGTCGCCGAGAACTTGGCTCCGGGTCTAGGCTCTACACCGCCTCCTACCGCTACACCCGGCGGACTAGCGGGCCTGTCGCTGCCACTCGGCAGTGGGCAGCAATACCCCGCGACGCCGGGCACATCAGCGTCCATGATCACGACACCGCTGGGGCCGGCGCTGTCGAGCGCGCCCGAACCTCGCAGCCCGAGTAGCAAGCGGAGCAGCGGGTTCTGGGGGCAGGAGGTGGGCTGGGACGCGTGCCACGAGATCAGCGCCGAGAGCGGCGAGGGCGTCGAGGAGGTGTTCCGCGTGGTCACGCGCAAGCTCGTCGAGCAGAACCGCAAGATCCAGCAGGCCGTGCTCGCCGCCACCTCGACGCCCGGCGGCCTCAGCACGCCCGGCGGCACAGGAGGCGAGTCCGCCGAGGGCTACTTCGACGGCGTGAACTCCAAGGGTAGTTTCCGTGTAGGGCGCGACCGTCGCAGCTGGCTCTTCTCCCCTGGCTTCTCGCCCGCCATCACGCTTGAGAATACGGGCAATGGCGACGCCGTGAACCTCCAGGCTGGTGATGGGAATGGTGCCGATAAGAGGCCGAAGAAATGCTGTTGATGTACAAGCTTGGGCTGGTGCTTAGCTCTGGTACGTGCTGTTATAGCGCATGTAGCCGAGATAAGTGTGACTTTGGATTGTGTCTAAGCACGTGAATCGGGGTCTCGGTATGGAACACACAGGGAAATCTTGGACTTGAACTTGAAACTGAAATAGAAGCCCTGGCGCTGGCGGAAGAACGCAGTCGAATTATCGTCCAATTCTAAGCATGCGCGGTGCGTTTTGTTTTTGTAAGTTTTTGGAGGAGGGATAGACTGTTCGGTCGATATTCTCAAGACGACAGAGCGGGCGTGACTCGCCGCCGCCGCGATGGCATAGTATACGGCATGGCATGGTATGGAATACGGACGGAATGGCAATGGCATGGCGGGGAGTTCGCAGGCGTGGATCTGAACTTTTTGAACAGCCATAGGGCACGGTATGGTATTATGGGATGGTAGGGCATAGTTAACGAGTACCAGTGTAGGAATAGGGCTAGGAAAACAATTGATCGATTACCGAGTATGCTCTGTTCTTTTCCTTCCTGTAGGATGGAATACCGTGTTCGGTGCTTGCTTGCTTCTGATGTGTGAAGTCTGGTGTGTATCCCTGCTAAGTGTGGTGTTTACCTCGTGGGTATGGATGGCTAGAGGTTATGGCTGATAGTTCATGTCATCGAGAGACATCATGGGTAGGAATGAAGAAATTCGGACCAGGTTAGACAGTTTGCTTCATGAATTAGAAGGGAGTTTTAGGGCGTTAGAGTTCTACATGATGCTGGGTCTATGGTGCTTATTATCGAATAGATACGGTGTTCTGAGAATATACGTCTCCTTGATTGTATTGAGGCTGTTCGTAGAACTCTCAGAATGGTTGAGGGTTCGGACTTTGTATAGATGAAATATACAGTCTTTGCTATGAGGTACTATGTGTCGATAAATAGCATCAAATGTATAAGGTAAACTCTCCCGAAAAGTTTAAAACTCTATGATCGATATACTTCACCGATAAACAGGTGTAAATATTCGACAGCTAATCGAATGAACTTTAACAGAACTTAAAACAACATGCCTTCGATAGCAAGCAGTCCTAACCAATAGGAGCAAAGATAAGGTTATGAGACCTAAGCATATAAGTATTATTACCTCTGTGCCCTTTCATCGGGAGCTCCAACTGGAGCTCCGGGTGGCGTACATATCTTGCACCTTCAGTGGTGTAGTGGTAGGTATTGTCGTCAAGTCAGTAAAACCAGCTTTCGGGCGAGTTTTCTGGTCCCTAGGCAGGTGCGCGCTATATGTTCAATCCGTGAGTCCGGGGAGGTTTTTTTTTTTTCCCCTTTTCCATTCCCTTCCGCCTTCAAGATTACCAGTTCGAGCCCGGAAGTAAGCAAACAAACAATTGACAGGACATATAACAACAATGGTAGAGTCCGTAACAAGTTATAAATATATATAGCAAAAGAGATCAGTGCATAAAAAATTGTCTCTTAATCTACATCTAGGATAGCTCTTCTCATAGCTGCGCTGCTTGACAGTTTCGATCTATGCCCGCTGGACAGCATATCTCGTCTTTCTTTAGAAGTTACGACGCAAGATTAACAGTGGCCAAGAATTAGGTGCTTCAGTATGCCCGTTTGGCCACGGATACCCAATCACATCCTCCATTCAACATCAAATATGCGATCTGTACGCTTCATCCAAGGGTAGATGTTTCTGTCCCAAGTATTTCGTTACGAGGTGAGATTTATAGCTTGGACGACTTGGGCGCCTTCCACGCCGGCGTGGCCAGGGCATCGTAGACCTTGTGGCCGAGATTGTCGACTGGCACATTCGTGATGTGGCTGCCGAGGTTCGCGGTGTCGATGAGCGAGGGGTTGAGCTGGTCGACGCTAGTGCAGCCGATGAGGCGCATGCCCATCTCGAGCTCGTCGCGCAGGAGCTGCATGGCGCGGTCGACGCCGTCGAGACCGTACGCGGACATGGCGTACAGGAACGGGCGGCCGATGCCCACGCCGCGCGCGCCCAGGCACAGCGCCTTGAGGATGTCGGTGGCGCGTCTCACCCCACCGTCGACGTAGACCTCGAGCTTGCTGTCGAGCCCCAAGGAGCGCAGCACCGGCATGGTCTCGGCGAGCACCTCGACACCCGAGCGCGCGAACTCGAGCTGGCGCCCCCCGTGGTTCGATAACACGACGCCCTGGACGCCGCACTCGGCGGCCCTGACCACGTCCTCGACGCGCTGCACCCCCTTCAGCACGATGGGCATGGTGGTGATGGACCGGAACCAGGGGATGTCGGCCCACGACAGCGACGGGTCGATGAAGGAGGAGATGGCGCGCGCGGCGCCCTGCGAGTTGTCGGTCTCCTGCCCCCCCTGCACGCTGGACCCCTGGTCGACGAACTTGGAGCGCATGTCCTTCTCGCGGCGGCCGAGCTGGGGCGCGTCGACGGTGATGAACAACCCTTTACAGCCGCGCGCCTCGGCGTGGCGCACGATGCGCTCGGTGATGGCGCGGTCGGCGTTCACGTACAGCTGCAGCCACTGCACCTGGTCGCCGCGCCGCGCGTCCACGATCTCGTCGAACGAGCACGACGCCAGCGTCGGGATCATCTGCACCACGTTGTGCTTGCAAGCCGCTCGCGTCAGCACCACCTCGCCCTCCGGGTGCCCCAGCTTGCCTAGCGCTGTCGCTGTTACGTAGAACGGCATGTCCACTTTCGTGCCCAGCATTGTCGTGCTGAAGTCGACCTTCTTCACGTCTACCAGCACCTTGGGCCGGAACCATATCCGGTGGAAGGCCTCGTGGTTCTCTCGTAGCGTCTATATTGTTTCAATTTCAGGATAGTTCATACTGATATGGTTCGCAATCAAGCTTTATTTCGCCGTATTATGACCGTACTGTCTCGCGACACGTGAGAAAGAAAGGGGTCTAGGATGGGGTCACGTACGATTTCATCATCGGCTGCGCTGGAGTAGTATCCCCAAGCTGTCTTCTTCATCACATTTTTGGCCACCGACTCGAAATCCATCAAGTTGTAGCATTGTGAGAGCAGTGGCTTGTCCTTGATACGCTGCTGTCGAGCTTCCTCATCGGGATCCTCGACTTCCTCTACCTTGGCCACGGTGTTCATGTCGACAGGGCCTAGATGCTTGGACTTGTCCAGGTACTTGTCTAGAGTGTCCGGAGGGTGGATTGGGTCAAATTCTTCAGTCGCATCTTTACCCTAGCACGTTTGTATTAGCATTTTAGGTCGAAGTTTCAAGAGAGGTTCAACTCACGGCATATTTTAATATGATTTTCATCCCACCGGGATGTTCTGTACTCCCATGTCAGCAACACAGGTCATCTTACCAGTTTTCGTAGCAAATTTATCTGATACTCACCAGGAAGGAATTCTGTGACATCGTATGCTTTGCCCTACTCAAATAAAACCATCAGCTCTCAGCCCAAGTAATCGGCTTCTCGATGCAGGTCTCGTACGTGTATCACGACCCAGCAAGACTCCTTGCTGTCGTGTTTTGCGACCTCGGGCCCCGAAAGTGGCGGCATGGTGAAAAATCTAGGGAGTGATGATCTGTAATAAATGTTTTGATGATAGATCACGCAGGCTTTCAGCCGAGTTCGGTCGACGCTTCAATTGCCGAGGTTCAAATCCCCCGACGTGATGATGTCACTGCGGAAGAACGGCTCGTTGCGTTAACGACCCAATTAAGACACAAATCAAGTCGCACAATGTTTAACGAGTGATTACACGTCTTTTCATGCAAAGAAAGACGAAATCTGTCGACAAAACGCGAATATGATTAGTTCTTGTCTCAGGGGACAGAAAAGGTACTGAAGTCTATTTCATGAGGCTTTTCAAATTAGATGGTGGCAATTGGGGAATTGAATGAATGGCGGTTCCACCGGCTGCGCCTAGTGCATGACTAGCCCCGAACCAGGATCCCGGTGCACCGCCGGAGATGCCCCGGTTTTTATTCTCTGGGAGCTTGATCTCGGGATCTCGGTCAAAAGAATTGCGGCGGGTTTGGTCAGGGGTTGTTCAGATAATTGAACTACATATACATCAAAGGATTACAGAAAACACCCTATATAAGCCGATGACTAGACGGCTAACAAGTTCGTAGGATAAATACCAATGCGACTCATCATATGAGCCGAGGCAGGTTTCAACAGTCGTTCGCGTGTGTTGAGCGCGCCCATTGATTCACCACCATCTAAAATCCTGTTGATCTCAGGGACCCTTTTAACTGCGAAGTTTATTAAACGCTTATATGAAGAAGAGTACGGCATGCGATATTGCTAGTTCTTGGTATAGAGCACTACCACGTCCTAAAAAGAGACCAGTTGCACATGTCGAAATCATTAACACTTAATCTAAAATGAAAGAGGGTATAAGAGCTGAGGCAATATGCAATTGCGAAAAGCTGTTCCGCCAACCGTTTACCATTAAGTCATCACCGATTCTATCTTTCCAGCCGTGGAATTCATTGAGGCGAACACGAAAACATCCTGACGTCGAAGTCTCGTGGTCCGTAAATCTACCAGTGAGTGAAATAGTTAAGACGATTCTGGCCGGCTTTTCTCATGGCTGCCATTATTGATTTCGTTCAGAGGCAGAGGCTGATCTTCGCCACTCAGTTCCTCAAGCGTCTTACGCTTCGTCTCGGGGACGCAGAGGGTGGTGAAAATACCGAGTAACATGAACAGAGCGTAGATCTGGAGCACGTGGTCCAACCAAGTACCACCGTTCCGGAAGCGCAGGGTGGCGATGGCGCCCTGGCCGACGATGGAACCGATCTTGCCGGAGGCTGCCGAGATACCGTGGGAAGTCGATCGGTAGCGAGTCGGGAAAACTTCACCGGGAATGATGAACGTCGTCATATTCGGACCAAAGTTGAAGAAGAATTGAGCGAGAACGAAGATGGCCAGCTTGGAATGTTCGGAGATATGGTTATAAGCGAAACCCCATACAATGAACAGGATGGTCAGGATGATGAAACCCCCCATCTGGATCGTCTTTCGTCCTAATGTGTCGAGAGTTGCGACAGACACCCAATAGCCCGGAACAGCGCCAGCGAGTACGATGATCAGATTACCGATGGAGGTCTTGTAAAGGAAGTCGTATGTGGTATTGGCATGATTGGTTGAGTAGCCGATCGTCTCCAAGATGGCCGCGTTGTTGAGAGATACACCGTAGACTGATATCTATTAGCATATGGCCGATGCGTAAACTTATGCTACGGTACTTACATGCAACATCGAGAAGAAACCATGAGCCCGCAGTACCAAATAGGAGCTTGGCGTTCTTAGGCATCGAGTAGTGTCGGAAGAAATCGCTCCAGCTGGCCTTGGGCACTTGCATCGTTTGCTGGGCTGCGATGCGGTTCTGCACACGGGCAACGTCATCGGGCTGGCCTTCGTTCTGGCCGGACATATACGCTTTGACGTCTTCAGCGGCTTTTTCTACGTCACGGCTAACATCGAAAGTGTAGCGCTGTCAAGGGGTTAGTCTTTTGTTAGTTGGGTCATGTCTCAGGGGTAACATACAGGTGTCTCGGGGATGGTTAGTCGATAATACAGAGCAATCGCCGCTGGGACAGCGCCAAAGCCAACAAGAGCTCTCCACATCTTGTCTACGGCGACCGCACACCACCCGTCGCACTGGCCGATGCCAGAGGACTGAGATAGGGCCTCTTTGAAGCCAAGCGTGAGGAACAGCATGACGAAGGCGCCAGTTAGTTGGCCGATACCCTGCTGAGCGAAAACGGCACCCATCTACCAGCACAGTTAGTATCTGTCATCATTTTGTAGAGGCAGGTGGGCTTGGAAGTTTCGAAAGTATGAAACATGTTGAATTAAGTGTTCTCCCTCGGCGTATCAAAATCAGGGGCTAACAAGTATGAGAATCTTACCATAGCACCACGCCATTTAGTAGTAGCGAATTCTGAGGTGATGATACTCGACAAGGGGTAATCACCTCCTATACCCACTCCAAGAAGTACTCGCCAGAAGATAATAAGGCCGACAATATCGACTGATGGGGAGCCGGAAGAAAGGGCCTGGCCAATGGTAGCGAAGATGATCACGATTAGCTCTAGACCGTACATCTTCTTTCGTCCAACATGATCAGCGAGATAGCCAAATCCGAGCTGGCCGACGACAGTACCAGCCGAAGTAGCTAGTTTGATCGCGTTGTCGGAGGCCTGAGGAAGCTTGCCCATTGAATCTTGAAAGTAGACGATTCCCAGCATGACGTTAAGCAGACTAACGACGAAGATATCATATGAATCGGTAAAGAAACCGACACCAGCTACAACACAAGCTCTATAGGCCATTAAGTTAGACCGACTATCATGACGAATAAAGGGATGCAGATCACTAGGTAGTTAATGCGCACCTCACATGATACCAGCCAAAAGGGGCCTTGTCGATTTCTGCGAGCGCAAGGCGTCGGCGCTCGTTGGGATCTTCGATGTGAAGGAAATCATTGTGAAAGTTGTGGTATGCGTTGTTGCCGCCGGCCGTCCTCTGGGCTCTAGCCGGAGCAGCCGTGGCCTGGGGCCGGCCCGCCTCTCCAGACATCGCGTTATTGGAAAGTGCTGATGTATTGTGTAAGAAAACAATAATAAAATTGGGAGAATATAATCGCAGACGGGAGTGTTAAATGATAGTTTCCGTCTACGCAGGCATATAAAAGTGGTTTTAGAGAAGAGCTTATTTTGAGGCGCCGCAAACCTTGCTCCTAACCCAAGAACAAAGAAAGGGCGAAGGCGTGGAAGGCGGGAGGGGTGCGTAGTTTCCTATTATATATATAGAACAGTAGATCTAGGTAGGAAAGTTTGCGCCAAATCCTTGCCAGTCGCTGGTATTATTGGGTAGTTCCAGGTGCTAGGAAATGAGGTAACAATAGGACGGATGTAGGCCTTATTGCCCCTACTACATACCTACTTACACTAAGACAATGTAATGACACTGCCCTACGAAGTACTGGACCTGCGAACCGAGCTAGGATTAGCGTGTCCGCGTCGGGACATAAGGCGGAAACGACGGGTCTGATGCAGGCGATGTAGGTACCGGTACTGTACTCCGTAGCGCGGTCGGTGCATGAAAATGGTCTTCTTCATGCTACATCTCTCTAGCCCTTTCCAGCACCGCCATCCATCTCTAACACCCTCCTTCTCGTCAGGCTTAAGTCACCGCATGTACTTGGCGAGATCGACTGATGACATCACAACGCTGCTGTCACTGGTGTGGCATATGTACCATAGGCTTCATTATATTATGCAGCTATATATTCCGAGTGGCCCAGTTACCGATCTGAGCACTGGCACAACCATTCATGGTCGCATACGAAGTACGTAGTGGTGTACACCACATGACAGGGGCCGCAGTGGCGGGAAACGTGGTGGCCAGACCCCGGTCGTGTTACCCCCGGCATGAAAACTGGCATAGGGCAGGGTAACCTGGGCAGGACCACGATGATTGGGTTCGTGGCGGTTGTTTGGGTATTGGTAAGGCATACTAAGCGCAGTCCGAGTGCCGCGAGTGCCGTTGGAGCATCCCAAGAACCCAGAGCACCGAGAAGCTATCAACATGTCAAGCTAACATAGCCATAGGTTCTATCTCGTGTGCATGGGGTGGAATGTGTATATTGCATGATCACGGTAAACATATGCCTTAACGTGAAGAAGGCTGTGCGCCGTAGTGTAAGATTCACGGATTATCATCACGAACGTGACCTCTGACTGTCCTACAATCTAATCAGACACTCTGCGTTTCGGTGGTAGGCGAACGATCAATGCTGTGCTCGTCGCGCCACGCCCTCCGCCGCGCAAGCCAAGCCCACGATGCATATTTCTTTACGTGATCAAGATGACACCCCCGCGAGGTTCTTGAAGGAGGACATCTACGAAGGGCAGTGTATCCCGTAGTGTAGTGTACCAGCGTGGAGATGTGCTAACCTGCTGTAGTATCGTGGCGCGGGCCAATGTGGATTCTTCAGCTGCAGGATCTGCAATGCAATGTGTAGAAGAATGATGGAAGGGCCTGCGGGCAAAGCGAGCAGCCAAGCTCGAACTCAAGCTCAGGCCTGACACCACTACGGTTGTCTTGGTTTCAAGAGATGTCGTCTCGAGGCTGAATGGCGGCCCACAATCCTAGTCATACCACGGGACGCCTTTCCAGATATGGTAAGGGTCGATCAAGACAGCCGAGGAACCCCTGACATGACGGGCGAATGAACATCGCAGAATAAGGCACGTTCCCATGGCCTGAGCATCCGATTGGCTTAAAATGAACGACAAGCCATTAGAGCTTCATACACTGCGCGATTGATAAATAACCTTAAAGAGTCATTCCCACTGCTCTCAGTGACGGCAGGTAATATGTCTGAAGAATCAAGATTTGGCCAAGACGGGACCTTGGTGACAGCACCAGAAATGCTACCTACAGACCCCATAATACAGCGTAGAGGTGTCGCTACGCGTAGAAAATAACAGGGGCAAATCGGCCAAGAACAAAATATTCCGGCATGGCACTTCTAACATCAGTATTGAAATCAAAGCTGGGGATGGAGAAGAATATCCATACCTGTATAACTGTTTGATACGTCTGAAAATCGTCAGGTAAAAAAGTCGGGCCTTTCAGCGCTGAAATCCCCTGAACAGGACATGATGAATGACCGTTGGCAAACATAGGAAGCTCGGCAGAGCTCGGATAGCCCGCAGCCAATAATATCCGCGCACTGATCCACGGGCCTCTCCTCCATCCGATCAATATAGAGAATATCCTAGGGCAAACCGGCGACTGCCGCAGTGCCGCCGGGCTGAAAACTTCTACAGTACCTTTCTCCAAAGAAGAATGCCTTCGGCCTGGCCAATCCAGTGACCGAATGGCTCCCTCTAATTAAGCGCACCGCCACGAGCCTTTTGTTCCTGATATTGTTAGCTAGTCCCTGAGGAATCTGTGACCAATGTTACGAGAAACAAAATCGGCCTTGCACTACCTACCTAAATAACATCCTGATGAAAAAAATTCGTCGGTAATCATTAGGGTTAGTGTTTAACTTGATAGTTTCAAATAATAATGCTAAGTCCGAGAATCAAAGCAGCCTGACCAATTTTACTACTTCTAGAAATTGGAGGTTTGGATGGTGGCTAGACTACAAGTGAAAATTTTGTTTGTAGATTGAGTTCTTAAAATAGCGCTTGGGATGAACTGTATGCTTTCATGATGAGCTTGCTCTCTATGGCCAGAGTGTAAATTGGGCGCAAAGTGTAAAAGGGGCAGAGCCGGAATTCACTCAAGGAGCATAATATAGACTACGGCAACCTAGATTAGGGCGCAACACAGGCCCGAGTTTTCGTTGTGCATCATGTTTGAGTAATTCTGTCTCTTGCTCGGGCTGGTATTTGTTGCTATTTGAATAAATGTTACGCAAGCGTACATCTTCGCGAAAGATAAAACCGATGCCATGGAGCTGGTTGCACAGCAGTCTGTTTGGTTCGTTATTTATCACATTATGGAATCACCATTCTTGATCGTCACATTGCATTGCCAAGGAGCGGCTTCTCCTAAGCGAAAAAGGCATTTTGCCCCCATACTCGTGATTACAACCATCACTTTCTTTTGGGGGTATCATGGTAAGGTGGCGACAACTACGAAGTATTACGCATATAAAATAGAGAACTTAGCATCCCTTAATGTACCGCTATCTAACTGCTTCGGTGTGCCGCCACCTGTCCGTTTTGACACCGTGAAAAGTATTATGCTACTTTATTTGTTTAACGTTTGATACTGCTGTATTATAAGTCGTACCGCAGTTATACCGAAGTTCTTCGAACAAAGCAGCATTAAGTAGTACAAACTTGGTTTACTAATGACGCCTATTCAGGTGGTACAATGCGGTGAAGCGATCTCAAGCGATGAACCTATGCAGTGATATGCAATTGCTTAACGGATTCATTTTAAATAGCACGAGGCCGATAGCCGCTCAGGTACGATCCGTTGTATGACCCCAGAGACGCGATATCCTAGCCCGACAGCCAGAGCCGCGAGTAACTGTTTGCTTTGTGATAGAAACTCTCTCGGGAGACCTTGATGCCGGGTGCCCGGCATTCTCGGCTATGGTCTGTTCTCAACAAAACAAATCTCCGTCGGGGGCCGCCATATCCTTGGTGGCGCCATAGGATTCGTGAATGCTGACTGCGATCGCCGTATCACCAATCAAAGGTGCGTGGTTTGTCACGCGGCCAAAACAAATTTGCAATGTGGCTCCTAGACTTCGACTATCTGATCGTCGTCATCGTCTTCCATGACGTGTTTATCGTCCTTAACATCTCCAATTTCTTCCACACGTGATGTCAGTTTCTCGTCTTCTTCATCTCGCATGAGCATTTGTACAAGGCGATCGCAGGCGTCTTGGACATCCTCGTTGCGCACCCGTGCATGTGTTTCTCTAATAATCGGATACACCTTGATGTCACGCATGCGATCCCGAGCCTCGCGTGTTGACGATAAAAGGAGTAGTGTTTCCACGTGCGTCTGGATGATATTGGGGTCTGAATCTCGCTGCTTATCTGGCGGAAGCAATTGCAGATCCGGTAGCATGGCCATTGTCTCTTCCATATCATACTCTTCGTTGCCGGTGATAGGCAATAAAATATAAGGTAAGATATCGATTTCGTCTTCGGACATGAAGAGTGGATGTGATGGCACGTCGAAGGCTACGTTTTTTATCGTCGATGCGACTCCCTTGCGCCGGATGTTTGACTTATGTTCTGTGAAGACTTTGAGCTTCGTGATGGGAATCACACCGTCATAGTCCTGCCGGCGGACGAAATGATGCCGTATTTCTGCATGTTTAGTGAGATCGGCGAATAGATATGATAGATGATCGAAATCGGCATGTTTATTGTACGCCGCTTCTTTCACAAAGAGGTCGACTAGCTGGTTTATAACCATCTCATCGGACTTAAGCTCATCTGGTGGTGTTTGCTTCTTGTGCAGAATGCTTTTGAAAGAATCTGACTTGGCTAAATTGGCAAGAAGCATAGAGAGGAGATTCGCATTAGGCTCAGTTGGGACCTATCATCAAACACGTCAATTGATGAGTGAGACAAAATGAGGTAAAGGGCAGTTTGGTCTGCACTCACAATAATTTGCCTCAAGACCTCGGTTATGAACTTGTCGTCTGATGTTAAATTCTCTAGTATTTCATTGTCGGCGGCCAGATTAATAAGTATTGTGATGATATGCTCTGCGGTACTCTGATGAAATGGTCTGTTAGATTCGCGTTTCTGACCAGCCGTAAGAATAGGGGTTTACTCTCAAAACATACTGGAACATCCTTTATCAGGAGTTTTAAATTGTGAATTGGCTTCAGGTTTTCAGTTTTGAAGATACTGGGTTCTGATATCGAGTACGGCACGAGGTGTTCTGCCGCGAGAACTCGAACTTGGGGGTTCGGATCGGCCACCAGGCCAACTAACTAGCCGATGGTGAGATTTAACTCGTGCAGCAGTAAGATCATCATGACTTACTTCTTCTAGCTCCGTAGGCATGGTGAAATTTATAATGAGAAGAGAATAATGAATATGGACGGAAAACTATAATATGGAAGTGTTTGTAGAAATTGTTCAATACTTTGAGATTCGAAGCTCATAAACAGGTGTTAATGGAGGGGTTCACTAACACGACTTTTTGATAGAGGGATGATAAGGCCGATAACAGAGGGGTATGTGGGCTTTTGATGATATTGCCCAATCACTGGCTAGAATGATTAATCCAGGGACGCGGGGCCCCACCCAGATTTTTAATTTTGTGCATACCTAATCGCAACTATGCGACAGCAATTCAAGCGCGCTAACCAACTCTATAACTATCACGATACTCCCGCGAGAGATAATCGCTGCAAAACTGCTTAGGACCACACCAATTACCCCTAGGCTTCCACAGTATCATGCCGAAAGCTACTACGCCCACGTCGGGGCGTCGCCGAGGATTGGAAGAGGAATATCTGGTCGGGTCTGGACTGCTGAAGAACCGGCCGAGCAAACCCAAGTCGAAGTCACAGAGAGACAGCGACGATGAGCACGAGAACCATTTCGTCGATGCCCGTGCCAGCAGAAAGATTCTAGACATAGGCCGCCAGCTTGCAGAAGAAGACGCTCCCGCACGCCGAACCGAGTCCACGGCTGCCGCTAACGCATTCGGGTTCGACACGAGATTCGATGACGAAGGACAAGCTGAATCTTACGACGACGACGACGAGATATGGGCAGACGATGACGAAGATATAATAGAGCACGCCGATGTTGATCCGAGCGATCTGCAGACGTTCCAGCAATTCCTACCCTCCGATTTCGACGATCCGCTGCTCACCGAAGGACCCTGGGCAACGAAAACACAAGAAATATCAGGAGAGGAACAAGGGACGAGTACGAACCTCGCAGATTTGGTTAGCAGGATTGGCTCCTAGATTTGGCATTCTACATATCGCTGACCGTGTTCATAGATTGTATGTGTTTTGAAAACCACCCAATCCTTGATCTTGGAGGAGACTGCTTTCATGTCTTATACACTCTTGCGCTCCCCGAGGAATTTGAAGGATAAAGCAAATATTTGGCACACAGTTATCTCAATACTGATTTCTTGTAGTTGGCCAGAATTGCAGCGCATGAGGCTGGCGAAGACAGACCAGAAGCAATTCAAGATGATGGCTTCGAGTTATCACCAAAGGTGGTCGAAGTATATACTAAAATCGGTGTGTATTCAACTGCTATGACAATTCTGTGATTCATTTCGCAAGAAATGCAATGTGCTTAAGACTAACAATTGGGTAGTGAGTTTGGACTCTCTGTTTTGATAATACGTGGCACAGTCCTGCAGCACTGCTGCTAGGATGTTCGAAATAACCCAATTGACATGTACTTATCGTCTAGGGTCTTTTTCTGTCTCGTTACAAATCAGGAAAGTTACCGAAAGCATTTAAGATTTTACCGACTGTTCCTCATGTAAGTTCTTTTCCGCGCTTGGCCCCTTAACATAGCTCATCTGCTTCACAATTGCTCCATCGCCTGCGTCGTAACTTTGAAAGATAGCTAATGCAACTTCTAATAGTGGGAGGACATCATAGAATTGACGAAACCCGACGAGTAAGTTATTTCAGGGCCCTATTATACTAGTGATGAAAACTTTTATTGTCTATTGCCATCAGTGTATACTGGCTAATTTGCATGCTACAGGTGGACGCCTAATGCTGTCTTCGCGGCTACAAAGATATGGGTGTCACATAGTCCTGCTGTGGCAAGGCAGTTTCTAAATATGATACTATTGGAACACGTCTGCGACAATATAGCTGAGGTCAGCATTTTCATCCTCGTAGTTACCGACGGCACTTTATTAACTTTAGGGATATGCAGACGAAAAAGCTCAATGTCCACTTATTTGACGCCCTTCGCAAAGCGCTCTACCGCCCTGCCGCTTTTTTCAAGGGCGTTCTTTTCCCGTGAGTAGAAACGAAAATATCGCCTCCTCTCGTAGTGCCTCCTTGGACCCCTGGGATCTGGCCGACCTTTGTTTACAAGAGTTACTGACCCACGGATGTTAATATAGTCTTGTTGAGAGAGGCGCAACACTGAGACAAGCGCATATTATCTCCGGCGTGCTTAGGTGAGTTACACATCAACCCGTTCTACCTTTCGTTGGAGACTGTGTGTTGGTATATACTAACTTTTTCAAGTCGAGTGTCTATACCAGGTTAGTCTTGCACGTTCACTACAACATAAAACGGAAGAGACATGACAGTTGTGATTGACATACCCTTGCTGTAGTACTACACAGTGGTGCTGCGTTGAAAGGCTTGTGTGATGTAAGAAGTCTTCTCCATACTGAGGGGATAGGGTGCTGACCTTTCTCTAGATTGCTGCTCGTGAGGCATCAGCTGGAACCGAGTACGTGTCTTCCGCTTTGTGACTCTTGGCCGTGTCATACAGATCTCATATTGGAAGCTTGAGCAGTTGCTAACCTGGGACAGAGGAGGTGGAGCTACAAATGTCTTCATAAAGACTCTTTTAGATAAGCGTTATGCTTTGCCGTAAGTCCTGTTCGAACTGACTTGTGATTTGTTCTATTTCACCTTCTATCGATCCGATGCTAATCACGATTAAACAACCAGGTGGCAGGTAGTTGATGCCCTGGTTTTCCACTTCCTGCGGTTTCGCAATACAGATCCCGCCTCTGTCACAGAGGCCGATGCAATGAATATGGGAGCTCGAGCTGCAACACAGGCAAAATTGCCAGTCATATGGCACCAAACTTGTAAGTTATAATCCTGGTGAAGATTAATACAAGTGTCCTGCAATGTCTGAGTATGTGCTGACATTTTGGCAGTATTGTCCTTCGCAGTACGATACAAGAATGAGATAACCGAAGATCAGGTCAGTACTTCATTCTTTGCATACCCTAGGCCGATACATGGTTTTGTGACAAGAAAAAAAAAATACTAACTCACGTACTCCGAACAGCGCGAGCTTCTACTGGATTTGCTCCTGACTCATGGTCACCACAAGATCGGGCCTGAAATCAGGAGAGAACTGTTGGCTGGGCGGGGTAGAGGCGTTGTCGCTGAGCCCCAAGGCCCGGCGTTGGATGGGGACGATACCATGTTGATTGATGGGTAAGACAGACAGGCGATGCGGTTAATGCGCAATATGGTCAACGTGATGGAGTGTGAGGACGATCTCGATACCCACTATGCAATGAAAATAGGATAGGCTAGGATGCCCGACTACTGGGTGTCCCGGCATTTCAATCAACGTGGCAGTTGGAGATACCATTGCAAACTACGAAAATCTTTATTCGTGTCTTGCTGCATGTAGTTTGACGATGATATTACATTGCCCTCTATGATTAACTTTTTCCTATACCTATTCGCCTTCACCCGTTTCTTCACCTATGATCAAATACACACAGAGTAGATACTGGTCAATATGCTCAAAGAGCGATATTGGCAGTGCTAATATGCGTCGATTACAAGCCCAGTTGTATGCTAGGCCGGAAAAATTGAGCGATTGCCGAAGAACAAATTCCAGCGTCGATCGACTACTGCACAAGGCCACCCTACTCATCATCCAGCGCCTTAGTCTTGCGCTTCTTCTTCTTGCGTTCGCCGTCCACGGGCTCGTCGGGGGCAATGAAGTCCTTCTCGCGCTCGCGCTTCTTCTCCTCGTTCTTGGCCTTCTGCTTCTCCATGCGCTCCTCATGGGCGATGCGCTTCTTGGCTTCGCGGCCGATGTGGTACTCGCCGGCCTCGAGCTGGAGGTCCACCTTGCTGGGCTCGGCGGCCGGCGGGAACGGCGTGTATGCCTTCTTCTCGCTGATCTTGTGCGGCTTGAGACGCTTGCTGAGACTGCGCTTCTTGTAGTTGGGGAGGAAGCGGTCCCAAGACTCGTTCTTCAGCAGTGGATCCCTATTGTGAAGATATTAGTAGGTGCTCTGTCATCAATTTATATGGATGATATTTTCATGTGCCTGCTGCCAATCGAAAGGCTCAAAGGTTAAGGACTCATGCTCAAGTGATGAGTATAATCTATATTGCCAGGCAAGCGTATGGGTGTCCACGGTAGGAAGGCCGATACTAGAAGATAACAGATACTTACTTAGCCAACTCTCGTTTTACCATCAGCTCCTTGATTTGGTATATGGGATCTGCTACGTATTAATTCTCTGGGGCGAGGCTGCAGGAAAAATTGACCTCAACTCACTGCAGAAGGTTAGTGTGATTTAACAATCAAAGGCAGGAGCGGGGGAAAGGAGGATATTATACGTGCCGTATGTTATGCATTGTATCTTCAACTACTCTCCTCACTTCTTTCAATCCCTTAATGGGGGTTAATGTCTTATTTTGGTAAGTAGATCTCTGAGGGGAAGATGGTATACCTTATAGCCGCCTATGGCACTCACGGTATTACCCTGAACCTACTCCAGAGTTCCATGTCAGTTACACATCACAGGGGAACAGACTCGAGTAAATTTAAATATTTTTGAGAGACTGACCTGAATGTACGTGCTCGTGAGAAGCTGGAGTGCTTTTAATGTAGCCGCATTGGGACCCTATGATAGATGAGTCAGTAACTGCTATTGTAGAGTCGCGAGGATAACTGAAGACTATTTACCAATAATCTTTGCCTGCGCTTTACAAATTTCTCCTTGTTGTTCACGCTATTGAAATTAGCAACTTCTTTTATGCGTGGGTTGTGTTGGCCTGACTCTAATGCGGGTCAGAATCACTCACAGGTTTCTGATCTTTATTACGTCGGAGGCAACGTCGTCTTGGAGCACACGTAATGCTTCTGGCGCAGGAACACTACGTGCCAGGAGTTTTATAAGATCACGTGCCTTCACTAAGAAATAATCAGAACGATACTTATGATTGCAAGGAAATGATGCTTACATATGGCCGCCGGATCCCACGTTTTCTTAGTCTGGTGTCATTAGTATCAATACTGAAAGACGCGTAATGATGCTAGTAGTTCAAGATATGGACTTGTGTCTGCATAAATGAAATACTCACTAGACCACTGTTAGTTCATGGTATATAGGATTATATAGGCAATCATAGATATAGCTTTTATCTGTACATACCAGTCTTAACTTCCACTGTACGGATTGAATTTTAGTCATTAATGCGATCTAGGAGAGGGAGAATAATGCATACTGCTGCCGCTCACTAAATCGAGTGTACAAGCGCTGTAGTATCCAATGTTAGTATTTCCTGTAGTTTCTATAAGATTGTATAGTAAGAGTGCAGTTTTTTGCTGCGTGAGACAAAACGTTGGCGAAGACGGAATGGTTCTTGATAGGGAGACCATCTAGATAGGAGCGCGAGATAGTTCTCAATATCACTTACATGCCGAGGTTCTTGAGCGCTTTCGTCACTCCCGGCCATGCTTCCCGCAGATAGACCTGGGCCGTCACTTAGCGCGGAACGAACAGAGTTGAATGAAATATCATACCTCGCGATACTTTGGGAATAGTACGATGAAAGAGCTCTCTTCGGCCAAAGTACCACCAGTGTTATCGCTTCAACATCTGATAGTCAGTATTTTTCAACCCAGCATGCCTCGGGTCTCAAGCTATGCATGATTTTATGGAGATAATGCCGGTCCACGTAGATGGTTCTGAAAGGGATGGCCAGCTCCAAAAAGAATAATGTGTTTTTAGTGTTACTTACGACGGTAGAAAGGGGTCGACCCTGCGGGAATCAAGAGTTAGCATACAGGGGAGAGAAAAAAAGATGCTCAAGCCCAAGCAGGGATAGCAAGCTCATGGATCAATGTGAAGCACGTACTTCCATTTATCGATATCATCCGTCTTGTCTAGATCAGCTATCATTGCCGTAGTTGTGGCTTCAGAGTGGCTATACTTACGTCCCACTATGAGATAGTCAGTAATCCGTCGCGTTCAGGTAACCACGTTGTAAGAACTTACAGGCTTGGGAGCATTGTTTGTCGAAGGCATGCTGTGCTGCACGTGCTCGATCAAGCAGTAGACGATGAATGTGTAGTGCAAGGAAGGTAGACTATCAAGTCAAGAATAAGATCGAAGAACCACTTAAAAGTTCTCGAGAAGCCTAGCTGGCTAGGATAAGAGTTGGCTGTAGTCGTAATCTTGAAATTTCAAGAGTCAAGAGCATGAAATAATGATAATGGCACTAGGCTAATGATCTAAACTTCAGAGGCAACTAAATTAGTAGTGCCCCATAAAATGCCAGCTGCCAGCAGCTGAGAAAGCTAGAGCTTATGTCAAAGCACAATGGCTTGAGTACATACGTATTACATTGTACGAAGTAACTGGGTGCTGATACACGTATCTTCCGAGGGCACAAGTACTTCACATTCCTAGTATTTTGATACGCCTATTGCCGTCTACAACGTAAGTTTATTTAGAATGGCCTATATGGACATAATGATAGGTCATGTCGTTGGAATTCTAAGCACTCTGTTCATTGATAACATGTACATACGAAAAGAGCCTAGGAGGCCCATATCGAGGTTAGGAGCCAACCTAATCAAGCCTTCCGCATTTACGAAGTAATTGGCTAATAATTAGACTCAATGCCTTAGCGGCGGACAAGAATCACTACGGAGAAGGTACGAAGTGCATTGCAGAAGAAAATTCGAACATTTACGGAGTAGGTGCCACTTACCACGATCCAGCCTTACCGTTTATTACGTCCCATCGCCCCTATTAAACTCCTCTTCCAACGTGCCTAGGTTGGTACTTCGTAGTTCAGTTAAGTATTAGGTAATCCGCATCCCCGGAAAACTTTGTGTTGCCCAGCAAGATCACCCGCCTTGTAATCAATTTGACCACGGCTGGCTTCTCTACTGCATATACCTTTCAACGCGAAACACTGGTAACGACAGCGCATAAACATCAACAGCCAAAGACCAACAATTTTGGATTGACCACCGGCTTACAACACGTCCTGCGGTAGATCCGGGAAGCACACACCACCTGTTCCCTAAGCGCATTGGCACCATTGGCCGCAACGTGCCAGGGACTCCAGGGACTTTCTGCTGCCGCCGCCGTGCCGATTGATTTGGGCAACGCTGGGGTGCTGCCGGAGTGCGGCGCCAAAGCGCAGGCTCCTCCTAATTGATCCTCGCCTACAAGCAACCGCATCACTGGCGACAGGCGACATCGAATTGTTAGCGCATCACATCGCATCGCATCGCTGCTAGCGCAACCGACGATGGAAGAAGAGGGCAACGCGACGCCCCTGCCTGCGGCGCTGGACGCCATATCACGGCCCGGCTCGGCATCGACTACGGCATCGGCTGCTATCGCCCAGCTTCCCGGAATGCCAGCAACGGCGGCCAGCGCTACGGATTCACATTCACCACAGCCCAAGTGAGTACTAGCAGCCTTTGGAGGTGGCGGACGGAGCACGTGCATGAAGCCGAACAGCTTGAGCCTGCGGAACGAGTGGAGCAAGGATGATGCACAACACGATGGTGTTGCTTGATGGTCACGGCTGGTCTGCTGGCCTGAATTTTGCATGGCGCGTGGCGCAATCAGCGAAGACGGCACATCGTTTGATCGTCTGTGTTGTTATCCACGGGATATGGGCATAGGTAATTTCAGTGGCGGCTGTGACTATCTACCTTAATCCTTTGCGCCGTGATCCACAGCAACATCCTATTCATTTACCTGCCGCGCAGCTGCCGCTTTGAACGCTACCTCCTGTTTCTTCTTGCTATTGTGCATTAGTGATTTCGGGATCATGGCTCTGCGAGCGGAGTTTTACCAAGCACACGAAGACAGCGCAGGCTCTTGTTTCGTTTCGCACCACACCTCCAATCACCTTCAACCCCCTCCAATGATCTGCATTGGAAACTAAACAAATCTCGCAAATAGATCTACGAGCCCACCGGCTTCCACGAGTCCGCTGCCAGAGTTGGCTGCACCCGCACCCGCACCTGCGCCAGTACCAGCACACGAGTCTCACGTTCCAGAGCAAACATCCCCGACGATGGCACCAGCGATAGAATCCGTTCCAACCTTGACTTCGGGACCAGAGCAAACGGATTTCGCTCATTACACGCAACCTCCGACTGCACAGTCACCGACGACTGCGATGACGATCCCGGCCCCGGCCCCGATGCAGGCCCCAGTCCCGGCGCCAATGCCTGCCCCGATGCAGATGCCGATCGTGCCCCCCATGCCGGTCACAATGAACCACCACCATGTTGCTTCATCGCCGGCAGCACATGCGCCCACCCCGTCTGGTAACCTAGTATGTGTGAGGAGTGGAGAAATCCTTTGTTTGCCCCCTTGTTATCTCCTACTTACACCCGCATCTCACATCCCTGCCCCCTTTAACCGAATCCGACCCATCCTTTTTACTTTTTATTCGAGTCGCCTAGCTCTACAGTGTGTTGTCTACTAGCAAGATGTGGCCCAATGCCACGACGTTGTAGGTGCACGGCTCCAGGCAAGCGCCTGCCCGATATGTCAAGTCAGAGCATATCTTTCTAATCGTAGTTATCTCGTTTTCTTGTGCCTTCCCCCACGTTACTTGCGATTACATCTGCCTGGACGCACAGTGTCAAATGTTACTCTTACACATAGTTTGTGGGTCGTACTGGCCTTTGACCAATTGCGGCTCACTGGCTCTTATCAGTAAGGCCCACCTGGGCCTGAGTGGGCTAGACTCTTCCTCCCTCACCTCCCAAATTTTTATCATATCTAATCGTCCCTATCACTTTATCATTCCATCTACGCTCAACTGATAGTCAACCTATCTCCCTTATCCATATCGCGCGCTGCTAGCTGCCCGCCGTCACGATGATGGCCTCACATCCCACCGCTTCTGCGGTGCCTGCTACCAATGCTAACGGCGTCGTGTCACCAACGCAGCCAACATGTCAGAACTGTAGTACTTCGACCACGCCGTTATGGCGTCGCGACGAGATGGGCGCCGTGCTGTGCAATGCCTGCGGTCTGTTTCTCAAGCTGCACGGCCGACCGCGACCGATATCGCTGAAGACAGATGTAATAAAAAGTCGCAATCGCGTCAAAACCATGCGACCAGATATGCAGAAGAAGAAGGTTCGGATCGCCTCGTCGCCTATCACTCCGCTTGCCTATCACGGTGCTCTAACCTCCTCTCAGCAGAGCCTGCCTGCCGCCGTGAGCTCGAATGGCAATAATTTTCAAAGTCACGATGCCGCCAACGCCGCTGCCACGGCCGCGGCGCTTGCGACCGTCCGAGTAGCGCAGCAGAAAGCTGCCAACGGCCATGGGACCAACGACTCGCCGGTTTCTCGTACCGGTACTCCCAACGTCTATGATCCGAACCTTGCCGCTTTCCAGACCATGGATCACTTTCCACACGATGGCCTCCATTACCCTCTGCCGGGAACGTCTCCCGGCCGTGCGCATTCTCCTACCAATGGCGACCAACAATCTCTAGACGCCCCGCAAACCCACGAACAGCTCATGGCCGCAAACTCGAGTCTCAAAACGCGCGTCAGCGAACTTGATCTCATCAATGAGCTGTATCGCGGGCGATTGCAACAACTCGAGCAGGATAATCAAACTGCAGACAACTACCGCCACACGGCCGAGATAATGGGAAAGGAAGCGGCCACTGAGCGCGCGCATCGTGAGGAGATTCAGCGGCATAGCGAGGAGATCCAACGGCAGCTGGATGATAGCCACAGGCGGGAGAACGGGCTTAAACGTCGACTGGATGAGATGGAGCAGGAATTACAGGAGCTCAAGAATCAGCTGAAAGACTCTGAAGCTGACGAACCTGCAGCCAAAAGGCTGAAGCTCGAAGAGCAAACTCGTGACGAAGCAGAGCAGCTTGCTGCTGCCTTGCAGGTCGAGTCATGATCCCGTCCCACGTACCACGATGGCTGTTGGGCTTCTAATCCATCCGCCAATCTTTTTTAGCCCCGTACTACCGTTTCCCCCAGCAAGCAGCGAACAACCCTTGTACTATTACATTGCTTTCGAATTCCTTCCCCTAATTTTCATTATCCATACTCATTAGGCTCCTGGACTCAGCGGATCAGACGGGCATAATCAATGACCGCGATTGGTTTTCTCAATTAAGGAACAAGGACCGACGCAAATCCGTGGGCGATGGTCTGGAGGTCTGACATGTACCACACATGACGTGATCTTCGGTATGAACACTCAAATGGATGATGGTGCCTGGATGATTTACATGTTATCACGTAGACTGGGAGGAAAGCGGAAAACGAATGGGAGTTGGTGGGTTCACTTCTGTGCGGGCGCCCCTATAGTATAAGGGCAAGAGGGGGAAAAGTTGGTGAATCTTTTCAAACAATGCTTGATTCCCCTCCGTGGATCTGCGATTTCCTACGGTCTTAAAATAGATTCGGCCCTGCAGGTTCGTAATGAATTGATGAGTGGAAGACAGACTTCCTGATACTTTTATTGCCCCACCTGGTCCTGGACCAGTTGACCGTTGGTGCATGGCCTTGGCCCCTTTTTTATGCAGAGCCCATATGTAGGAGCTATGTTATACACATCGCCCGTGTAATTTCAAAGAGAACACGATATCAACCGATTCGTGCTCGTATATACACATGGTTCGCACGGAACTCAGCACAACAAACTTCATGTCGTGCGGCGTCAAAACGGTCCGTTCCGTATCACCGATCATTGGCCGCCGTCTTCGCCTTCTCGGCCTCATTTCCCGGCGCCGGCTTAATCGTATCGGGGCGCTGCTCCTTCTCCTTCTTGCCAAGACCTATCAGCTCGCCTATGACCCCGCCGGGCTTGGGAACCGGACACTCCCTCTTCTCCCGCGGCGCCGTGCTCTCACTACCCGAGGCGGCGCTCTCGCCTCCTGTGCCTGTGCTCTGGAACTGGACAATGCCATCCTTCACCTGCGCAGTCTGCTGCGGCGATCGCTCGCGGACGACGCGCCGTCGACCACTACTACTGCTACCACTGCCGTCGCCGTCCGGAGAAGAGGCGCCGTTGGCATCAGCGTAGGTGACCCGCGGCGCGGGACACGGTAAGATGTGCGGTAGGCCGACGACGAAAAAACTGGCGACGACGGTGGTGGCGAAGAGCGACGAGGTCATGCGTGAGCGCGGGTGTAGGTGCGGTGGCATCTCTCTGGCTATTTCGTACCGTCTCGTCTCGTCTTGATCTTAGTCTTCGTCTCGGCCTGGTGCAGGCGCCCGCGCGCCGCAATTGAGGCCAGGAATGGAAGAGTTCGAGAGGGGAAGCTAGAGGGGTTGTTGGTGTTAGTTAGATGCCTCATTCCGACGGATGTGACGATGAATGGTGGGAAATGTGACTTCGAACCTTGTAGTAGCAGACTACCACGGGGATTTCATGGCAGTAGAGGTTCGAATGCAGGCCAATTGGCGGCTTGCTGATGCGTTGGGTCGTGGAGCCTTTGTCTTGAGCGTTGGAGTTGAGGTACTTTTACAGCGCCAGTTTACTGAGCTCCAGTTGTCGAGCTTTGAGTTGGTCAGCTGGTTCAGCCGAGGTATATCCGGGCAGTAATAAACCGGGATTTCGGGCCCCATTCAACGTCAGAGCTAGAAACAGTTCAGGCTCCCCCACCTTCCCCCCGCCGGCCTATGCATGCACCGTGGCCCTTGCCGATAGTAGGTATTGCGGCTTCCTCAATGTAACGGTATGTTTTCTTCTAAAGTAAACATAGCACCTTCACAATTGATAATAGTATCAAATGTTGTTTCAATTACATGACATTCAAGTTGTACGTACATGCTTACCAATTAACAAAACGTCTGCTATGCGGGGTAAACTAGCAGTTGTATGTACCTGCCACAGTTTCACCAGAGAGTGAGTCTTTAGCAAAAGTAGCACGTTGCATTTCTTGACTGGTCGCTGTCAGACGACTCCAAGCTCCTGTACAATATCAATTACATCCCTTCAACTTTTACACCGCTATTATGATGCATATGAATCATTACTTCCGCTGTCCTGAAACGAGGCATAGAAATAATAGAAATGAGATGAAATACAAATGATCACCACATGGCACCTTGCGTAGAAAGCCGAATCGATCATTGGCCATGCATTAGGAGAGAACTGGCTTATGCAGTGGAAGGCGTAAGTCGTACTTCCATCAACGTCATTTTGGGAAAGGCGCACTCTATGCAAAACATCTCCTTTACATCGCACATCCAGGTGCTCGCCTTCTGTACGGCACTGTCCTAGCAGAGCCACCCCTGCGCTAAGCCTGAGAGCCTGAGGTTGCACGTCAACAATCACATTCTACCTTCTATTAAGAAAGCGCGTTGCTTGCAGCTCAACTTTCCTACTTCACAACAAAAACAGACCAACTTTGTGCTGAACATCCAGAAACAACAAGAAAAGTCCACAGATTATGAGCATGACATTCCCATTCGCGATCCAGAATGTCATCGTGATAGGTGTAAGCATCACGTTGCATCCATGTTTACAACTCATAATATATGAAAAGCTCACCATCGCACACCGTAGGCTGGAGGTCTCCTTGGCACCGAGATCTGTGCCGCATTGCTGAAAGATCACCTCTTTAGCGTGTTTATTCTCTCACGCAAATCTTCAAAATCAACATTTCCGTCTGATGCATATGTCCACAAAATAGACGATGCGTACCCGTTCGATCAGCTTGTTGAAGCTTTCAGGGGCAAAGATGCTGTTGTCTCGGCTATCCCTGGACGGCCCTACGCGATCCACCTACGCATGATCGATGCTGCCATTCAAGCAGGCGTCACTCGCTTCATCCCTTCTGAATACGGCAACAACACCTGCGGGGCTGCAGCCGAGCTCGTATCCCTCTATAGCGACAAGGCCAAGGTTATGGCTCATCTACGGTCCAAAGAACGTGCTGGCTTGACCTGGACCGCGATCCACACAGGCCAGTTCTTCGACTGGGGACTCGAAACTGGGTGGCTTGATTATAACTTGGAGAAGAGTCACGCAATCATCTACGATTCTGGAAATAAGAAGTGGTCAACTACGACCATTGGTACTGTGGCCGCCGCC
The DNA here is from genome assembly GCA_022578715.1 of Nemania sp. FL0916. Taxonomy (NCBI): domain Eukaryota; kingdom Fungi; phylum Ascomycota; class Sordariomycetes; order Xylariales; family Xylariaceae; genus Nemania; species Nemania sp. FL0916. The sequence goes on from MU390271.1 coordinate 70,953, forward strand.
GTGGTAGGAGCGCTTTTGAAGCCCGAAGACACGATGAATACGCCCCTGTTCGTCGCATCGTTTACGGTGTCCCAGGTCCAAGTCCTCCGGGCTCTGGAAAAGGCAACTGGTAAAAAGTGGACAATCACAAACTTGACTTCGGAGGAAACCCTGGAGAAGGCAGACACACTTGACGGCAAGGACGACGCGCAAGCCTTGAAACTTCGCATTCTGATGCTCATGTATGGGGAGGATGATGACAGAGGCGCGGACTTCGAGAAAGACGGCTTGCTTGCCAATGACATGCTTGATTTGCCAGTGGAGGATCTCAACGACGTGGTCGAGCGCGTTGTTAAGCGGAAAGCTTCCTCCTGATTGATTACCGGTACTGTCATACACTGCCCCAATATCGCTGCACGCGATGATTAGTCAGAACCAAGGCACTTAGCTAGCTTCAGACTGAGACAAAATAAACAAAATCTCATCTATCTTCAGTGACTCATTTCGTGCTACTCAAGATAGATCCTCACATACTCGTAAAATCATGTTTGGGAGAGAGAGCTGATTCTTACGCAGCGAGAGGAGGTGTTCAAGTGACTAGGCACACATTCAGAAATCCAGAAACATATGATACTCATTGTATTTTGCTGCAGCCAACCTAGATTTTTCACGATAATGGCATCTAAGCATAATACCTATGCAGGTGCCTGGTAGAGTCGTAGCTGAAGGGGAGCTCCTTACAAGTCACGTGACCAATGAGAACAGTACATCAGATTAGATATGGGGGTGGGGCCCCTCGGCCGCCGTCGTAGTCTCCCGCGCTACGCATAGAACATCACCTGCAGCTACACTCAGCTACACTACTTCTCAGCTCCCTACTTGTACGCGACGACCGCCAACGACCACGCGACCGTGCACACGAACCCGATCCCTAGAACCGGAGGCCACGACTCTCTCTTTCACTCGGCCCAGCATCTATATTTTCTAGCGAAGGACTGCGAAAGCTAGTATAGATCTGACTTGATAATTACGGAGATAACTCTTGGGTCTTGGGCTTGCGCTGCTTGTTGTCTCTGCTCGCGTGCTGTGCCGTCGCGGCCTCAGCGGCCCCAGCGCCCGGCTGCCGTCGCCAAGATGAGCGACCTCGACAAGTGCGACCTGCCTTGCTTTGCCTTCTTTGCTTCTGACATTGCGCTCACATTGCTTTTTCTTCTAGAGCCATTGCCCAGCTGAGGGCTTGCCGACCGATACCCGAAGCCCAGGTCCGAGAAGTCTGCCATAAAGCCCGCGAGCTGTTGATAGAAGAGGCAAATGTAGTGACCGTCACTGCTCCTGTAACAGTGAGTTCATTCTTCCTGGCGCGATCCACGACTCACGGTCCACGAGCCACGATCTCCAACCTTTGGTCCTCGGTCTACGGCTCCTGAGTGGCTGCCACACCATGTAAATGCTGACCGACGGCACTTCAGATATGCGGCGATATACATGGCCAGTTCCATGATCTAATGGAGCTCTTTAGAGTGGGAGGCGACCCTCCCGATACCAACTATCTATTCATGGGCATGTCACACGATTTCGTCGCCGTCGAGACGCGAGAGCGGGAATAGCTAACACCAGCTGCGCACATAGGTGATTTTGTCGATCGCGGCTTCTATTCTCTGGAATCCTTTCTTCTGCTTCTCTGTCTCAAAGTCCGCTATCCCGACCGCATGACCCTGATCCGCGGCAACCACGAATCGCGGCAAATCACCACAGTCTACGGGTTCTACGACGAGTGCCTCCGCAAATACGGCAGTGCTAATGTCTGGCGGTATTGCTGCGACGTGTTCGACTACCTCGCGCTCGGCGCCATCGTGCTGGGCGCGTCCAGCGTGCTGGAGCCGACGAACGAGGCCGCCCCGGCCAACGACGACATCGAGATCGAAGTCTGCAACGCGCTCGGAGACGTCATAAGTCCGTTCCCCCGTCGTACTGCCGCCGCTAGGAACGGCAGCAGCAGCAGCAGTGAGAATGAGAAGGGAAGCAGCCCTCCTAACGGCAAGTCTACAACAGAGCAGCAGCGCACGGGGGCTCCCGGGTCCGGGGCCACCGGGTCGAGCGGCGGCTCCATCGGCAACCCGACGGGCGCGGTCCTGTGTGTCCACGGCGGCCTCTCGCCCCTGATCGACACGGTGGATAAGATCCGCCTCCTGGACCGCAAGCAGGAGGTGCCTCACGAGGGCGCCATGTGCGATCTACTCTGGTCCGACCCCGACGAGATCGACGGCTGGGGCTTATCGCCGCGCGGCGCCGGTTTCTTGTTCGGGGCGGACATAGTGAAAGTCTTCAACCACAGAAACGACCTGTCGCTCATCGCGAGGGCGCATCAGCTCGTCATGGAAGGGTTCAAGGAGATGTTCGACGCTAGCATCGTCACCGTCTGGTCGGCGCCCAACTACTGCTACCGCTGCGGCAACGTGGCGGCCGTGCTCGAGCTGTCCGAGGACGGCAGCGGTCAGGGTTTCTTCGCGCGCAGTAATGGCGATGTTGGACGCAGTGATGGAGGGATTGGTCGAGGTGTGCTTCTTGAGAGCGATGATAGCTCGAGAAGGGGCCCCGCAAGGAGATATCGGGTCTTTCAGGCAGCACCGCAGGATTCACGGGGAATGCCTGCTAAAAAACCGGTTGCCGATTACTTCTTGTAAAGCTCAGCAAGGGAGTATGTCGACGATCACCATAAGTCACTGGATGCTGAGGAAACGGCACTATGTACGATGGAGTAAGCCGCATCTGAAGACTATTATGGGTGTCTGTGAAGTCCCACGCCAGCGTCGCCGAAGGCTTTTGGGGGCGTCGGTCTACGAGTACGAGTGACTCGAGTATGCGATGATGCATCTGTTCAGCCCGCTGCTGAGTCTATCGACTCAAGGCTAATTAGTCAGAGCATGGGTACGGTCCCGATAACCTACTTCTGAAGGGAAAGTTTTGCTTTTGTTTTTATTTAGCCGGGCGTGGTCACGGGATGGCATTGGCATTTGGCCTGATTGATTGTAGCTAACGGGAAAATTTACCGTGTATTCCCACCAGAAGAACAACAAAAGGAAACTTGTACTGTATGATAAATATCTTTCGAGGCCATTGTTGGTTACGTTAGTTATAAAGCGCGTCAGGCGTCTACTATGTATGTATGTATGACTTGACAACGGTGAGTCCGTTCGTCTTCTTCCTCGTCTCTCTTTCTCACCCCCATTCCCTTCCCTGCCAAGTTTCCGTTCCTGTTTTCCTACGAACAGGGCAAATCATCGGCTTCAACATCTATCTATCTAACCCAAAATTTCCCCCTTTCTCTCCTCACCCTTCGACCCTCGACCCTGAACTCATTTATCTATTTTATTCATTCACCCCACACCACAACTCCTACCGAGCAATTTCAATTTCTACTCCGCGTGCACGTTACAGCTCGTAGTACTCAGCCCCCGTGTCCACATCAGTCTTGCGCACGGGAGTCGGCCACAGCGGCCTGCCCGGGGGAATGCCGCTCACGTCGCCGGGCTGCTGCCTCAGCACCTCGTAGGCGATATTGGCGGTCCACATGGCCTGCAAAATGTCCCTGAGCCCTGGCCATGCGTCTGCCCTACCAGACGGCACGGCCGGGGGGACATTTGAGTTTGGGGGCGCTGCTGGCTGTGCTTGCGCTTGAGCTGGCGGGGTCGCCGGTGTTGCTGGAGCTGGCGTTGCTGCTGGATTCGTTGCTGGAGCCGGAGGAGTTGTTGCTGTTGCCGAAGCTGATGCTGGTGCTGACGCTGGAGTTGATGCTGGAGTTGCTGCTGGAGTTGTTGCTGGGGTTGTTGCTGTAGCTGGCGTTGCTGGAGCTGGAGCTGGAGCCGTAGCTGCTGGATTCGTTGCTGGAGCCGGAGGAGCTGTTGCTGTTGCCGAAGCTGATGCTGGCGCTGTTGCTGGAGTCGTAGCTGGAGCTGGAGCCGGAGTCGTGTCGTTGATCTCAACAGCAGCCTGGTGCAGCAACTCAGCACGTCCAAGCGGCGCCGATCCGAAAGTGCCAGCGGGCAGTGCGGGCAGCGGCTGGAGGATATTCGGCCTGCCCATTCTTATAAAAGTGTTATTGAGGTCGTCGACCAGCGTGTACAGGAAAGCGTCGCGCATCCTCCGAAGATCGACGCCCGGCGTCTTCCAGAAATTATCAACCATGTCAGTCCAGACGTTAGGCTCGACGAAGACGCCCGCGTGCCGGTACGACTCCCACACGAGAAGGGCCGCCTCGGCCAGCCACGAGTCAATCACGGTCTGCGGCAGCCAGGGGCCTGGGGGGTATGTCCGCTGGAACACGCCCAGATCCGTGCGCAGCCGCGCCAGGCCAGCCTCCAGCAGGTCCGTGGCGCGCAGCGGCCTGTCCCGCTCCGTCTCGTTCTGCTGCCACGCCAGTGTCGAGAGCCAGTGGCGCGCGCTGGCGTCTGACGCGTCGGTCTCCGCCTGGTCCTGCAGCGACTTCGCGTACGCCGCCAGGCTGATCAGGACGCTGTCGTTTGTCGAGTCCGCTGCCGCCTGCGCCCTTTGCGCGTCGTCGGTTACTCTCCTGAGGTGGATGGCGGCCTCTGCGAGCTCTAGTTCCGCTCGTCTTAAGGCGATATCGAAGCTGTTCCAGCTGGGTGGCCTTGCAGCAGCAGAAGGGGAAGCGGCTGCGACGTCTGGTTGAACATTTACATTTGGTGCGTCCGGCATGGGTGTATCAGTATTAGTATCATCATCGCCCTGCCAATCCTTGGCCGCCCTATCTATCGCTGTCTGCGCCTGCTGCAATCCTAATTGAGCCCTGCCCAGCCGCAGAGCCTCTCCCCTCTCGTAGGCGGCGGCATCGGCATTGATGATCCTATCGAGGTGGTCCAGCTCGCCCAGCAGCTTGTTGCGCTCCTCCTGCTCGACCAGGTCGGCGCGCGCCCGCGTCGCCGCGTCCAAGTCCCGCCGCCGGGCCTGGTATCGCCTCTGCAAGACGCGCTTCCGTCGCTGCGCCCCGTCCAGGTCGCTCTGCTGCTGGTCGCTGAACGGCATGTTGGTGTACTTGATCTTCATCAGCCCGTGGATCGTGAGCTCCAGCTTGTTCTGGTTCTGCAGCAGATCGCGGAGGTCGTTGAGCGTGTCCTGCGCCTGCTGCACGGCCGGGTCGGCGGGCGGATCGGGCTGTTGCGGCGGCGGATCCGGCATTGCCAGACCAAGACTGGCGGCGTTGGGGAACGAGGCAGGGAGGTTGCTCGCGGTCAGGCCGGCGTTGATCTCGGCCACCAAAGCGTCGAGCAGCGCGTACCGGCGCCTCTCGCGCTCGCGCCAGTCGATGTTGTCGTGCACGACATCCGCGAAACGTCGCGTGTAGGAGTCTCGGATATGGGTCTTGATGCCTCCCACCGGGTCCCTGAACACATTGCTATAGGGCAGAAGATTCTGTATGGGCTTGACGCTGTCCCACAGAGCGTTATACGCCGTCTCGGCCCAGGCGTCCCACGTTAGCAGTGCCAGGCCCGTCGGCACCGTGTCTTTCTGCGACTCTCTGAGCAGGTGGAGGAAGCTGGGCCAGTGCTTGGGGACGTTCTTGATCTGGTCTAAACCCTTCGTGGGAGGATAGTGGCCTGGCTGGTCTGGCTGTTGTGGCGTGACAGCTGCTTGTAGCCCGAGAGCCCCAGGCGCGGCGGGCTGGGCGGGCTCGGCGGGCTGGGCGGGCTGGCTGAAGAGCGAGTCACCTGCGGGAGCGTACAGCCCTGAACGGTCAGGTTCCGGCTCGGCGCCGAAGTCGTCCACCGCACCCAGGAAGAGGCGCGGGTCGTCGTAAGCCGGGTGCTGGCCTGGAAACGGCCCGAGGCCGAGAGTCGTCACGCCCTTGGCCACCACCCTCCTTGGCGGGATCGGTCGAGTGTGCAGCCAGTAGTTCTCGGGCAGCTCCCACCTCTGCCTCGCGCCTCGGCCGACGCTGTTGTTCCTCAGAGGGTCTAGCGTCGCTTCGAGGTTCTCGATCTCGGCCTCCAGCGACCAGATGACCTGCTGCTTGGCCATGATGTCCATGTTGTTGCGGTTCATGATCGCGTGGTTGCCCGGGTCGTGGTCATCCAGCGCGTTGTTCTGCGCGATGATATCGTTGAGCCTGTTCTCGTACGTATCGCGCGTCCGCCGCATGATCTCGAGCGCTGTCTTGGAATCGTCATCGTCATCGGCGGTATGGTCCGGGCCGGGATACCTATCACTGCCGGCCATCCAAGCGTCTTCCGGGCGGTCATGCTGATCCCCGTCATCATCGTTATCGTTGTCGTCGTCATCATGGCCATTGTTATTTCCATTGTTGTCCCTATCGTCATTATCCCCGGTCCCAGCGGGCATGGGAGTAGGAGGGGCGGCAGGAGTAGGAGGGACAACGGGAGTAGGAGGGACGGCAGGAGTAGCGACGGCAGGAGCAGGAGGGGCGACAGGAGTAGGGGCGACAGGAGTAGGGGGGACAGTGGGAGCCGGAGAGGCGTCAGGAGGAACCAAATAAGCCGGAGGGGGGCCGCGAGCAGGAGGTGGTGGCATTTGTGGTCTATCATCGTGGATATTGCCGTAGTAGTTAGGATATAGGTTTAAAAGAGGGATAGCGTATTGCAATCCAGCTATCTGACGCTGCCATGCCGTGACTAGCCACGCTCGCGATTGATACCGGTTTTGCAGATCCGCGCTATCGAGATCACTCTTGAAAGCAAAAAACCGGTAATTTTCCCATTCGAGATACAGCCTTTCGTGCGTTATCCAGACCCGGAGGTTTGCAACTTCTTCACAGAGGACGTCCGCAAGAGTCGTCTCGTTGTTGGCCGCTAGGTACAGATTCCAGACTGCCGACAGACGCAGGGTCTGGAATATCCGGGCCCGGAAGGCATAGGCCATCGGCCTGGCAAAGCTCCCATCGCTGAGACCCTTATACCGACGCTGTGGCCTGTTTCGCCCACCAATCTCGTTTAGTTTTGGCTCGTTGGGTAGCAGATGATTTGGATTGTTTTCTATAAAATCACGGGCCCTCCTTTCTGACCTCTCAACAATCCTCTCATAGTCGTCAGCCATTCTTTCGAGAGTGTCCGGATCCGTCGTATTCTGGACCTTGGTCCATTCAGCAGCCGGAGGCATATTATTGGCCATGGCCGATCTGTGGCGATTTATCCCGTCACCTACATTGGCCGGGTCCATCATCGGGGGACGTAAGTATCGGATGCGGTCTGCAAATTCGCCTGTAGGGTACGTTGCGTCACTCAGTAGATAATCCCACAACACTTGGGGCTCGCGGAACGGTTGTCTCGTTGCGTTTCGAGCGGCCCGTCTTCTGCTTTCATCGGACGCAGGATTAGTGTCTGCGCCGCCACGTAGCCGTACTTTGTCTTCTTTTAACGAATGGGCCAATGCCAACATCCCAGCGCCAGCGGCCGCGGGGGCATTGTCCGCGGTGGACAGCTCTTCCGGTGTCAGCCCGCCGCCGAGTGCCCGCTTGAAATCATTCGTGCCGCGCCAGCCTGCGGTGCCCAGACGCCAGAAACTCTCAGACGAGCCTGGGTGGATGAACGTCGGGCCCCTGACATGCTCGTAGTTACTATCGCGGAAATTCCACTCTGTCATGAGCAGCAGGTCGTCGTACCTGTCGCTCATATTGACATCTGTGAGGCATATGCGGAGCAACCTGGCTATCTCCTGCTTGTACTCGAAGCTGCCCGGCTGATCCGGAGGGTTTGCAATGTACGCCCTGAATTGACGCATATAACCGAAGAATGCTGGGCTGCAGCTGAGTTTCGAGTTGTGACGCCCCCACCAGTGGCCGTATGGGACTTGTACTCTCTGCCTTTTTATAGGCGGCTGCCCGGCATCACCGCCGCCTCCGCCGTTATTATTGTTGTTATTATTGTTGTCATTGTCGTTGTCGTCACTAAGCGGGCGCTTCCCGGGATTAGGGTTCGACGTATCAGCAGGAACCGCAGAGAGCGCTTTAGCCGACGAGTTCGAAAGTATCGTGAACGCCCGACTTATAACCGATCGCACAGACTCCAGCTCAGATTGGATTTCCACATTGGCAACACTGTTTATTAGGCCGTCGAGATGTACATCTTTCCGTTGAAGCCAGTCTATCAAGGCTTTTCGGGAACTCTTCTTGCTATGCTTCGTCCAATAGACATTAGGCGCGCAGCTTGTGATGACGTTCGTGACCCTCGTCAACAAACCCTGAAACTTGTCCTTGGCGGCAGTGGTTACTTCACTCAGTCTCTCCAAATCATTTCTTGCGGCTTCGTCGCTAGCTTCGTCTTGAAGAGTCGAATACTTCTTTTCAATCCCCTCCAACTCTTGCGTCAGAAATGTACGAGACTCAATGACTGTCTCAAAATGATCGTTGACAAGTCGCTGAAATATCCGGGGTGATACTGGTTGGCCGTTCAGTAACTCGGCGTGGCTGGTGCACAGTGAATCAAAATCCTGTACGCTGTCGTCATATCTGGTGGTCCCTATGTAGTTAAGAAATCGAATATCGCTTGGCTTTGACGCGGAGGCCATGGTTGGAGCTGTGGCCTCAAAACGGGCCCGTTCTGGTTTTTTAGGCTCAAAGCGCTGTCCGGTTCGTGGCGATGATGCCAGGAATATTGAGGTTAGAGAGCGCTATATGTCCCGTAAGCATCCCAAATTCTTACGATCATGAATGCACAAGAGGGGATCAATAATGACTCCAGAGCCAAGTTCCAACAAGCAGAACCTAGCTGTTGTTCGGTTAGCTTGAGCATGGCGTAAATAATAACGATTTTGACAAAGATGTGGCTCTAGTTCTTTGTTCCATCCGGCAGGATACCGCTTCTGCTACCGGAAACGGGAACTAGAGTAATAGGCAGACCCAACTTGAAATTGCTTGCAGTGACCTGTCTCATCTTCTCGAGACAAAGGGCTAGCTCTCAGATTTACTTTCGCCTACCAGAAACGGGCACGCCCGCCGACTGAGGCTGCTAAAATTGACTGGAATGTGGTTACTGTCTGTCTATGTAATGCGCCGAATATACCAGGGGATGCCACCACCCTTAGCTGTCCCGTTCGGCTCGTGCCTCGCATCTCGTCGTCGACTTCGATAACTGGATTATCTGAAGCTTGCTAATCTTACAGTCTACATCTCTGCGTCTAGGGGCTTCTGTCTGGACCAGTTTGATATGTCCTGCATGGTGCATGATGTAAGGCAGCTGGTCGGGGTCTCGTAAACAGCAGAAAGAATCCCACCAGCGAGTATGAAGATGACCAAGATAAGTTTCGTGAGCAACGATTAGTGAGCCGATGAAATTGACTCGATACCCTCCTAGGTTAGTAGTCTACCTACTATGGGGAGTTGTGTTTATGCTTGGTCAACCAAGGCTCACCAGAATGATATAACGATGGATAGGAAACTCTGATTATAAGAATAACTTTTCGATTATTTCTGGTGCTGAGAATCAGTGTGGATTTCACCATGATCGTTCTTATTATGGAAGGTATGTATAATCTTTTGGCGCAGCAGCCTATTCTGACGCTTTGTGAGGTACAGAGTTCTGCGTCATTGAAACACTGTGTGAGCCGAAGTTTCTCAAGGTTAATAAGATGTTTCCTAAATCGGATTAGGTCCATTTGGCCCAAGAATACCTACCACCCACAGTACTCAGTACATAAGGTAGCACGCATAGGTAATTACTTCGTACTTGGAAATCTTTTATAAACAGTACCAATCTTTTGCACCTCAAATTACAAGATGCCACACCGTTTGGTGATCGATTATCAAGTTGGGGGCTATGGCTAACGTATTACGCAGCATCGACAAAGGCCGCCTCTTCTTCTCAGCTGACTGCCATAATGCTACCTTCTTGCCGCGCGGTTTGCTTCATACCCTCCTCATAGGCTTACGGAGAAATGCATTTCTACAGATCCATGCCCCATGCTGGCCAATCCCAGCCACGTGGCGCGGGAGATTTCCCAATTCTGTGAAGGGGGGCGTGTCTCGGATTTCCAGCTACTGAAATCACATTGATTTCGCGACGCATCGGTTGCGCTGTCCTATGGTCGGTCTATTGCATTTTGCGATTGCATCTCTGCAACTCTGTGTCTCGTGTATTCGGATAGATACTGCACTATATATAACTGTGGTCGGTCGAGCCATGATCGGTTGGTTGGGCTGGGTCACGACCTGTGTCGCCGTGTTCGGCTCTCTCCTCTTCTTGTATCCTCTTGCTTCGAGGATTCGGCGACGTGATCTAGAACCCCGGCCCGATGGCATTCAAATCATATCTGATCCGGTCAATGCAAAATTTGAGTAAGAAGACCACATGTATGTTTATGCAAGATGGCTAGACTAAGATGACTAGGATTGTCGCCGTTCACGGCTTGGGTGCCCACCCGGAATGGACTTGGACCTGCAACGCTCATACCGTGAGGGAAGGTCCCCGTAGGAGAACTCATTTGCTTCGCGACCTACTTACGGAAAGCTTCCCGAAGGCGAGAATCCTGAGCTTTGCTCATAACTCTGACTGGCTGATCAATGCCCCTGTCAAGACAGCCCAGCAGATTGGTGAAAGATTGCTCGACCAGCTCATAGAAGATCGAGAGAGAAGAAGACAGGTCAGAGTCGCTTGTTTGAATGATTGCTCTCACTAACGCAAAGCTAGCGCCTGCCAATCGTCTTCATTGGTCATAGCTTTGGTGGAATTATCATCAAAGAAGTATGAGTAATACATGTTATTGAGTCGTAATAGCTAAGATGACTGACACTCATGTATAGGCCCTTTGTCGGTCGGGGGATGCAGCGGAAATCGTTCATGATACATGTGGAATCTTGTTTCTTGGGACACCGCATCAAGGCTCGCCGCTATCTGTATTTCGTTTCATCATAGCGTGGGCTACCACTCTCCTCGGTTCTAGTATTGGCTTTCTCTTTGCCCTACGGCGCCACTCCGATCAGCTGAGCGACCTGGATTCTCGGTTTGATAACGTCCGTAAGAATTTAAAGGATGCGGAAATATGCTCTTTGCACGAGACAATACCCTTTTATGTACTTGGATTTCTATCCATAGGTCTCGTAGGCTTGATCTTCTCTTTGTGGCGGCATTTGTGACTAATCCTCAAAGATCGTCGATCGAGATTCGGCTAAGGGTCCCGCAGACAAATCTATCGGCATCAACACCAACCACTCGGGGCTGAACAAATGTTCCGAATCGTCTGGCGAGTTATACGAGGCGATCCTTGGCGCTATCGTAAAGTTTCGGCAACGCGCTTCTCTACTCGAACGCGGCGATAAACAGATCCGTGATAGCTATACGAAAGAAAAGTTAGACATTGTACGGCTTTCAGGCTCGATATTACCGATGAGTCAATGCTACATCAATCTGGCTATTATTCGAAAGAACTTGCCCAATGATCGCTCTGCTGACGAATTTGGACGCCCTGGGTTCCGCCCCTCGCTGTTGCAGAGACTCAATGTCGAAGAACCGAACAAGGAACTTCATGTTAATCTTCCAAATTTGTTCGATCCCTGTACGATTCGCGATGACGAGAAGAATAGACAGCCGAGAAGGATCCTGATTCGAGGCCGTCCCGGTGTCGGAAAGACGACATTATGCAAAAAGATTGTTCATGATTTCATTTACGATCGACTGTGGAATGATTACTTTACGCGCTTGCTTTGGGTCCCTCTACGGAGACTACAGGGCCGCCAGGGAAGATACAAACTTACGGATCTCTTTCATGATGAATACTTTCCCTTGTATGAGAACCCAGAGCTCATTCTAAATGAGCTATACCAGGGGTGTCGTAAGCCCGACGCCGGTGGTAGTCTGTTCCTTCTGGACGGACTAGATGAGATACGACCTCATCTATCGCGTGATAGTCACTTTTACGAGTTTGTTCAGGAACTGCTCAACCAGCCCAACGTTCTCGTTACGTCTCGGCCATCTGTGCAGCTTCAAGGAGATTTCCGACCATTCGATCTTGAATTGGAGACAATCGGATTTTATTCGGACCAGGTCAAGCAGTATGTTAAATATGTGACAACGGTGGACGCAAGCACGAACAACATAGAAGAGCCGGAAAAGTCTCAAAAGATTCTCAGCTCGCTTGAGGAACACACTCTCATAGGAGACCTTGTTTGCATACCTATTCTGCTGGATGCATTTTGCTTTGCCTGGGATGATGTGTCTGGTACAGAACCACAGACAATGACAGATCTCTACCAGGCTATCGAGACCGGACTATGGAGGAAGGATCTCGGTCGTCTAGTTCCAGCGGCTTCGAAGGAATATGTTCTCTCAGTAGAGCTCGAGGGACGCGTTCATGATGAAATTGTGCTTCTCGAGAAGTTGGCATTCGCTGGACTATACCACGACCTCACAGTCTTTGATGCGAAAGTCCTCAATATGCTATCAAGGTATCTTGCTATGCCAAACGGGAAAACTATCGATCAAACACTTCGAGATATTTCATTCATTCGTTCATCTAACGTGTCTCCGAACGATAAAAATCGTAATTACTATTTCCTTCACTTGACCCTTCAAGAATACTTCGCGGCACGGCATTTTAGACGGAGCTGGGCTGAAGGAAAGGATCTTGAATTGGCAGGCACTAAAGTAAAAAAACTTCATCCCGTTGCTTTTCTACAACGCTATAAGTACTTGGAAAAGTTTGACATTGTTTGGCGTTTCGCGGCTGGGCTATTGGGTTCCGACGCTGAGCATCAAACTCAATTCTTCGAAGCCATTGAAACAGAACCGTTGGATTTGTTGGGGCCGGCCCACCACCGACTTCTTATGCGGTGCTTGTTTGAAGTGCATACATCTAATAAGTTCATGCGGAAACGATTCGAAATCCGGCTATCATCATGGTCCATCTTTGAGTACAATTATAAGGGAGGGATTACATTGCCCGCTGACCGTGACGCATTCATTATGAGGGAGATGGAGTTCCCAACGGGTGCCCTATCAAAACTCTCAGAAGAAGATAACGATCATTTTAGAATTCATATCCTAAAATCGCTTAACCCACGGCGCATAGCTTCTACTGAAATTCTGCAGGTAGTTGTCTTGTGGCTTCGACAGTCTCTTAATCAAGAATTAGTGTTAGCAGTTTTGGATTGTCTTAAAGAATTTTTCCAGAATCTTTCAGACGAACATTTCCAGATCACTCGACAACCCTTAATCAGTCAAGATTCCAACCACAAAGGAACTGTTATAGGGAAATTTGAATATAGATCAGACTTAGCAGCAACACTTCAAGCGGTGATGGAGAATCTCGAAAACGATAGCAGTCGAATTCGAGTAACTGCTTTGCTAGTCCTCCGGGGTCTGTCGAACCTATCGAAAGAAATCCTTCATTTAGTGATTAAAAAGCTCGGAAACAGCAATTCTGACGTTCAAGACGCTGCCGTTAGGGCTCTTGAGACTCAATCGAATATGCCAGCATTGATTCAGACAGTGGCAGCAAAACTTGAAGATACTAACCTCGATGTCCAGAGGGTTGCCATGCGAGTTCTTAGCAACTACTTGGACCTGCCCGAAATACATCAAGCGATAGTCTCGAAGCTTGAAGATATCGACTTCGAAGTCCAGTGCGCTGCGATACAAGCTCTTGAGACACGCTTAGATGTGCCGGTGATACTTCAAGCGTTGCTTGCAAAATTCAAGGACGATAATCCCGAGGTTCAGTGCACTGCGATACGAGCTCTTGAGAAACGCTTAGATGTGCCGGTGATACTTCAAGCGGTCCTTGCAAAATTCAAGGATGATGATCCCAAAGTTCAGTGTGCTGCCATAGATGTCTTTCAGGAACACCACAATCCCACAATAATACTCAAAGCGATGGTCGAAAAGCTTGAAAGCAACAGTTATGACGTCCTATGGATGGCAGGAAGTTTCCTTCGGAGACAATCAAATTTGCCAGAAGACGTACTTCAAGCAATAGTGGCAAAGTTCGACAACAAAAGCGCCGATGTTCGGCTAGCTGCTTTAGAAATTCTTGAAGAGCAATCGGGATTGCCCAAAGCGATACTTGACGCAGTCATCGCAATGCTCCATGATGACAATTCTAGCGTTAAATGTGGTACTATACGAGTGCTGAAAAACCATCTAAGCATATCGACGGTATTTCAAGAAATAGCAGCAAGGTTCGAAGATGACGATCCAGACGTCCGTTGCGCTGCTATAGAGGGCCTTCAAAATTACCCGAGCCTGCCAAAAGCGACACTCCAAGCAGTAGTAGCAAACCTCGAAAGTAGGGACCTTGGTGTTCAATGGGCCGCGGCGGACGTCCTCTCAAAGCAATCAAGCTTGCCAGAAGAGATCCGCCGCGCGGTAATAGCGAAACTTGAAGATAGCGATCCCAATGTCCTGCTAGCTGTGCTAAAAGCTCTCCAATGGCAGTCGCACGGGCAAGAAGCAGTACTCCGAAAAATAGTGCCAAGCCTTGAGAACGACTCCAAGAAGATTAGACACGCTGCTGCAACAGCCATCCAAGAACAGCCAAATCTGTCAGGAGAGATACTTCAAGCGGTGGCCCACATAATCAACAAGAAGGACCAAAGAGACCAAAAAGTTGCCCTAAGTGTCCTACATGGGCAATCCTACCTGCCAGAAGCCATACTCGAAACGATCGCAGGCGAGCTCGGGAGCTCTAGCTCCCACGTCCGGCGAGCCGCCATGAAAGTTCTGCAGGAGCAATCGCGGCTCCCAGATTCCGTTCTCTCGAGTATATCGCGGACCCTCGTGTGCGCAGGACCGTGGGACTTGGCGCGGATTGCCGACGTGCTGCTGCGGATGTTCAAGAAATTCCCGAAGCTGCTCACCATCAGCTTAGGCGATCCCGACTCTCTCAAGGGTCTGTACACCTTTCTGCTGCAGGAGAGCCTCGACCAACATATAGCTTGGTATCACGACGGCGGAAAGCTGTACTTGGTCATCGACGGTGATGTTATCGAATACGAGAGCAGAGATCCGCGCTCGATGATTGACGGGATTCTGCCTCCTGATGTACCCGCACCTGATTATCCCCCTCTACAACCCCAGTCCTTTTCAAAGTAATATTGCAGCAAAAGGAGCATAACGACATCTGATGAGGGGGAGTCTAGTGTCAAGCCGTTTGTGATTATTCGTTTAAAGTTGACCAGCTTCTTCCGCCGAGTTACCAATAGGTAATAGGCCCCAACCTCCTTGGAGAGCACCAAACAGTCTATTGCCGTTTCAACGTTGTGTTTATCAGGGTATCATGCTATATCCCGGCTAATTCCTTAGACTAGTTCTTCTGTTCGTTCTCTGCTTTCCGGGTTCGCAGTCGATCATAAAAGTACATACAAATAATCTCCCGGTGATGCAGAGTCTAAAAAACCAACTCCCCAGCTCCTCTACCTTATACCAACGCCGCCTAGTATAAATTAAATGCCAACATTTCTAAATGCAAATTACACATTACGAGGACTCTGGGGGAGGATCTTCCCAATCCTTCTCGACGCGCCACTGGTCATCGAGTTGTAGCGCTGTTTCCCGTACGAGATCGCAGTCGCGGTGGCCCCATTTCTGGCGGAAAACCTCGCGGCCAGCGTCGGCTAATATCCAAAACGACTTGCCGAAGCCGTCTGGATTGTAGTAATATGGCTCGCCAAAGCCGCCATGCTGGCTCCCTTGCCAGGAATTGCGCGCCGCGTTATCGCTCCGATATTTGTATGTGCCCATCTCGTCTGCTACTTTAAGCAGGGCACGGAAATAATCCATGGCCTGAGCAGCTCCCGTTGCGCCACCTGTTTCGGAGCTTCCTATGTCTCGTCTCTCTGTGGATTTTTCGGGAGGTTGTTCAGCAGACGCCTTCTCCTCGCTGGCGGCTGCCTCGTCTGGAGTCGCTTCGTCTTTATCAGACTTTTCATCCTCCTTAGGCTCATCTTCATGTGGCCTTTCTACTTTGTGCAACTCATCTTCTGCTATTGGGTTCGGATCGACAAACTTCGGTACAACACCGGAATCGCGATATAAGGCGGCTAGGTCTTCCATGACGGTCGAAACGTCATTTATAATGCCGACGCGGCGATGTCGCATAGTCCACCCGTCCATCTCAAGTCGCGCATTCATGTCGCAATCGCTTCCGTAATACGGCATCAGGCTATCCCAGCCTCCAACGGCATCGAGTGCAGCACGGTTGACCAGGGTCAAATGGTCGTACTGGAACCAGCGGAAAGCCCATCTCTTCTCATTTTCTAGAGTGTGGTTGAGCTCTCGCAAGCAATTCTCGTAAATAGTTCTATATCCCTTCTGCCCAGCGGCTGCGGGGCGCAGAATATCGGCTTTCTCCTGGTCGTCATAAAAGAACCAGTCTCGATCGCCGGGTCGTTTGATGGTATCGGCTCCGTCCTCAAAGGACATAACCAGCACATCTTGATGCGAGTAGAAGTAATGAGGCCATTGGCGGGAGGTGGCGGTAGAGATGAAGAAGTTCTGCATTTGCGAAAAGGTCAAGAGGACGGGGGTTTGCAGGACATTAACGCCCAAGCGCGTTAAAGTGGTATGGTTTAGGTAGAAAGGATTTTGCAGGGTCAGCTTCCCGTCGGCGTTGGAATTTTGTACACCAGTGTTCTCGACGACGTAGATGGACTCGGGTGGCCAACCGGCGGTGAGGTAGCCCACGACACACTGCAGGAGCATGGGCCACTGGCGCGTGAAGCCAATGAAGAGCGGTGGCATATAAGCGAGGCCATAGTCGCGATGGAGGCCGGGCTTGGGCACATTGTAGGTAGGAATAGGCGGCGGCGTGGCAGTCGACAAGGCCAAGAGCGGGAACGGGTCGGTGACGGCGGGTACGGCGAGCGTTGCTGTTGGCTTATATCTAGGCGGCGGGTGCGTGTTGGTCGGGCGTGTCGGGATGTCGTCTGCTGGCTGCTGCTGCTCCTGGTTGCCGCTGTGCAAGCTGGACAGACTCTTCAGGAGCTCGCTTGTCTCTAACTGGCCATGACCGTGGAAGAGGCCGACGATCACGAGCACAAGCAGGATGAAGCTCACAGGGACTATGACACGGAGTCCTCGGGGAGCTCCGACGAGAGAGATGGCCATTGGGTCGTGCTGGTGCGAATTGAAAGTGGCTGTTTAAATATGGGAGCTATCGCAGAGTCGAATATGAGAGAAAGTCGCTTGAGTAGCAGCACAATGCCGGTGGCACGAGAGAGAGAGCCAAGTAGGTCTACGTGTCGACCAACATCATCTCGGACTGATAAAAAGACGCGGAGGGGAAGACGTCGTAAATTGGATCTTTAGAAATCTGGTAGTGGAACGACAAAATGCTAGGTAGCATAGAGTGGACTGTGCATAATTAAGGTATACGGCTGTGTAAGTCTCTGCGAGTTGTGGAACGTTCGTGCAAGTCAGATAGAAGTCGCGAAACGCAAAAGGGGAAATTGGTGCCTGAGTAGACTGGGATTAGGGTGGGCTCTGCGTCATTGGTGCAGTAGCCAGGGGTTCCGGTGCCTGGGCATAACCTTAAATAGGCGTACGTGATTGGCCTAGCGTATTTTCGGGGTCGATAGGCGCAGGGATGCAGTGCAAAAGACGCTAAAATCCTGCCGTTTGCCGTAATTATATCCGGCGAACGCTCAGCTGGTGCCCACGACCAGCACTGGACCCCTACAATTACCTAATGTTGGTAGTACGGTAGGAGAGAGGAGTCTTGCTCGAACCAGAGCTCAAAATATTGAGACGTCGGTATCGTGCATGAACCAAACCACCTGTATGAAAGAACAGAACATGACACGACAGGATTATAGTTGCCATTTCGGTGTGACTAGCGAATATCGCGCATACTTCGTAGATCCATAAGGTAACGGTAACTCAATGTGGCTGCCTAAAATTCAGGGGCTCCGAGGACAAGCTTTCAAGTTTTTGTCAGGAATCAGCTACTGTACTGCGCCATCCTAAGCTTATAGGTAGTCGCGCCAGAAGCTCGTATTGATAAGTTTCCTCGCAGGGGCCCGAAGGCACAGCTTAATAGCGCAACGATACTGCTCTTTCAGGTATGTTACTTGTGTTACACAAGATAAGTTGGTCCAAAAGGCGTCTCGACATGATCTACAAACTCCCCATACATAGCACCATGCAGGTATGCCGAGCCAACCATCCTGTGCTGTTCGCCCAGCTCCATACCCTGACCCTGACCACGGCTAGCTGCAGCTCGCCTCAAGATGAAAGGTGTTTGCGTTCCGGCTACCAGGTAAACCGCATCGCCAAGCCTAAGATCTCGGGGCCCAACACCAACGAGGTTGCGTATACGCGTGCGGAATATTCTGCGGCTCTGGTAGATCTCGTTCATGGCCCAAGCAAGAGAACCGATCTGCTGCTCTTGGAACCGCCACACGTGGTCGGGGCTCGAAGATGGATATTCGTTGACGAGCGGGCGCGTTGGATTCCCATTGCATTGTCTCAACGACTCGACGACGTCAACGCCAACTAATTCCTCGCCTGCGAGGATGTTAGGCGGTGGGTCGCTAAGCCTCGCGCGCCACGGATACTCGGCCGAGTCGTGCGTTTCCACGAACTGCGCGACCGCCGTCTCTATATCGATCTTGTAATTGTTGTTGAGAGCGCTTGTGTTGTGCAGTGCGATCGCATGTCGACCCCGCGCCGTGGAGCGGAAGAAGCTGTCCTCCGGCTTAGTACGGGAGGGCTCAAAGCGCAGGTTCCGGATTGTGGTGCCGAACCAGCCCAGAAACGCGCGTCTCAACTTGTCGATAGGGATCTTCCTATCCCGCTCAAAGACATCTCCTGTCAGCGACCGCATGACAGCGTCGATGCTAAGTTCTGTTGTTCCGGCGTAGTATTTGCCGAGTTTTGTGACTAAGTCGAGAATGTGTCCTTTCGCATACTTAACTTGGGTTACGAGTAATTCGCCGTGGCTTTCACCGACTTGGACTATCTCATCGATGTAAGCCGCGCGAAGCTTTAAAACAGGGCAAAACGGCTGATTCCACATGGGATCGGGAGTGAAAGATACACTGAACTCGCCCTCGACTGCTATAGCGGTGTGGTGGTGAGTGCATCCGTAATACCAAAAAGGCTTCGGCCGAAGAGGCACTCGGAGGTCAGGTACCCAAGAAGGAAGATCTGTGACATCGGCAGTACCAGTCTCTATCAACGTCAATACGTATGGCCATCCATGCTCCTCTGCCAAGGATTTCGCGCAATTGGTATACAGGCGATCGAGCAAAATTTTCTCGTCTCGGGTCATTGCCCCTATCAACAATCGAGTTGTTCTCTCAGGCCCGGCGAGACCCAAGATTGATAACACCTTATCTTCGTCTCTAGAAGCCTGTCTATCGCGACAGATGAACAGATAATCTTTGAACGGCCAGCGATTTCCTGACTTCCTGTCTTGTTGTGCTTGTATCATGTGAGGTATGCTGCGAAATCCGAGACCGGCCATGTCGGAGGGGCTCACTGGCTCGGCATAGGGGAAAAGTCCACAAGTTTCGATAACCCGAATTCCGTTGATGAGCTTATCTGGCGGTAGTTCAATGGCCCCGAGATAAAATACCAGCCTACGGGCCAGAACGAGTTCCTGGACTACCCAAGAGCGCTGAAAATAGTTTCTGTTCATGAGCCGCGTGAGACTCTCGATTGTGGGCCCGTTCAGGCGAGGGAGTATTCTATATATGTGAGTTTTCTTGTGGATCTTCCAAACATCGTACTCGCTGTCGTACGGTTCGTAGTCGTATTGCAGATGCTCGACATCCCGCATGCTACGGTCGAAACCCATCGCGATGTTATCGGTCTCTCCCAACCACACCAAGACTGTCTCGGCAGAAGCATAGATCCTCCCCATCATCTGCAGTTGACGCAGTTTCTCAGCCCTCACCTCTCCATCAGTCTCGTCTTGGTCAATGCAAATAGCATCGATCCAGAGAGGGAGCTGCCGCTTCTTGGTTCGCAACCGAATTAAAAAGTCGTAGAGGTTATGCTGTATGCGCATAGACTTGCCATTACACATTATCAACCTGGTGTCGGAAGCAGCGTCCTGTTTTGTGTATAGAGGAAATTTATCCGGGAACCATTCTGCTAAATTATCGTGCTTGCCGAGGGTGTCTTTCCGCCAGGAGTACGACACAGCCTCAAATCGAGGGAGAATCATGCCATCGAGGTCAGAATGCCTTAGCCGGCACTGAATGATTTCAGAGGCGTTGTTTTCTTCTAGCTCCAAAAGCCTAAAATAGCATGTCCCAGGGGCCGTGCTCAGACGCGTATGATGGAACGTACTATCGCCATCTTCTTGACGTACCTACAATACAAAGCGGTTTCTTAAGCTCCGTGGTCGAAGTGCTGAGAGAGTAACTCACCCTTATCTCTTCCTTCACCCTTCGCGCTATTCCATGAAGCGCATTCATACCTAAGTCGAGCAAGAAGAGACGCTTTCAACCCAAAAGACCACCGATGTAAGGAATAGGACATCCGGGTTTCTCACGAGCTTGGCTATGAGGAGCCCTTTCCATTCACGATGGGTTATGAACAGGGCTGACTGACTGCTCACACGGACGCTTATTGGAGTCGCTTTCGCCATGCCAAGCCTGAATTACGCGGTGCGGTCAAGGGACATATGGGCCGCCTAAGCTGCGCCCAATGAAACCAGTGAAATCGACGAAGCGGCCGAGACAAACTCGATACGGTCAAGTTGGCAATGCTATTGTATTTTCTCTCACTAAAGTGAGAAAAATGGTTAGGAGTAAGATCTACTGGTGCAGTGCTTATCCCGAGTCTTCTCATTGGCGGGAATGACTTCGAGAATCCTTCGGAGCTAGCACGGATTATGTTTTGACTTCAGCGACTCATAGGTATGTATGTCTTTTTATTCCTTTGCTAATATCCGGACCACTTGGAGTTTTATGTTGTCTTTAGTGTAGAAGGCTGAACTACGCTGTCGCTTTTCATCCTCGGCCGGAAGCAGCCTCGTATCCTTTTCGTTCTGATATTGAGTTAGCAACATGTACATTGTGAGATCGATACGGTACTGTCTCACGGTTGGCATCTTATGCTTCAATGTCGCTTCTTCGTCGAGATTTCCCTGCAATATAGATAGCTTTCAGTCTATCTTAGAAGATATAGACAGTCCAGAAACTGCTGTCATATACGCAACGAGCATCACGCAGGGTGGATCCTCATTTGATCCCAGCCCGGAATACCCTACCAACGCGACCACCTTGCCAAATCTATGCGCTGTCAAGCTCAATTTCAAGTCATTCGGCGAAAGCTCATATAATTTAGGGATCTTTCTGCCGGATCGGTCTCATTGGAATAGCCGACTTATGGCCACTGGTAACGGAGGCTTCGGAGGAGGAATCAATGTGAGGATCGCCAACTTGCAATTTTGGAGACTCAACTCACAAATGATAGTATCCTGATATGGGTGAATACACTCATTACGGGTTTGCAACCGTATCGACAGATACTGGACATCTCTCAGACATTGAGGATAGTTCCTGGGCGCTCAACCATCCGGAAAGCATCGTGGATTGGAGTTATCGTGCCCTACATGGTTCGGTGTGGCTGGCCAAGCAGATCGTCTCCGCCTACTATGCTAACGCAGCGATTAAATACACGTACTATACCGGGTGTGCTACCGGCGGTCGCCAAGGCCTGCGATTAATTCAGTTGTATCCTCATGATTTTGACGGTATTCTGGTTGGCGATGCCGCCTGGCAAACCACTCATCTCCAGTCTTGGTCGACTTGGCTACCACTTCAGAACTACCCTCCAGAGTCTCCATATTATATCGGTCAAGATTTATTCGGCTCTCTCGCGGCGCAGATCACAAAACACTGCGATGTGCAGGACGGCATCGCAGACTCTATTATCCAAGATCCTGCTAATTGTACAAAGACTGTGCCAAGATGCTGTGCTCCTCCCCATCCGCGGCTCAGACTGCTTGCGTGACTGAGACCCAGCTCCTTACTCTGCAGAGAATGTTCTCTCCTTATACTATTAATAACTCAGTCGTGTTTCCGGGCCTATCTCTTGGAAGCGACCCCTCCGTGCTCGCGCTGGGGACCAATGCTATCGGATATGGATATTTCCAAGACTTCATCTATAACGACACGTCGTACAACTTCACATCATATACGGACAATGATTATCTAACGGCAGTCCGCCTCGACCCAGGCCGTGCCACGGCTAAAGACTTTGATATCTCAGCCTTTAGAGACAAGGGGGGCAAGATTATCATGTATCACGGTTATGCTGACGGCTTAATCCCGACCGAATCCAGCATCGAATACGTCAAACGCACCATGTCGGCAATGAATCTTCCAGAATCCCAACTATCTTCATTCTTACGGCTGTTCCTCATCCCTGGAATGAACCATTGCCTTTCCAGTGTGCCAACACAGCCAGACGCGCCGTGGTATATAGCAGCTGCATCGCAGATCGCCGGCATTGTCGGTAGATTGACTGGGGTCAGCAATCTCACGCACTCCGTGCCCGGGTACATGGATGCGAAGCACGATTCCGTACTGGCGTTGATGCGGTGGGTTGAGGAAGGCGTGGCGCCTGATGAACTCATCGCTACGAAGTTTGCGAATGAGACGGCACCGCTTGTGCAGAGCCAGAGGACGCTCTGTCCGTGGCCGGCAGTGGCGAGGTTTGTTAAGGGGGATCGCAATCTGGCTGAGAATTGGGTCTGTAGCTGAATTGAACTTGACGTGACACAGCCGCTTTTTTACTAAGGTACTTTGACAGACCGTGGCAACGGGTCCCGGCTTGGAAGATGATAACTGAGTGCTGAAGACCATGATGGAGCTCATTTTCTCCTAGAAGCCTTGGTAATACTAATATAAGATTGCCATGCGTACTTCACTACGAAGTACAAGATCGCACGGTATCATTAGCCGTGGGATCAAGGGAGAAGTATCTACCCCATACAACTGCAACAAGATACGCCTGAGGTCGACCCTTAAGGCTTGGCATTGAGGTCATATAGGGATAACGGGTTTCAAAATTTCTTTGGACTAGTTGTACAACAAGTTGGCACATTGATCTTCTATTAAAGATCAGAAAAAAGATCAGAAAAATAAAAAAAGAATCGAGGTCTTACATAGGACGTCGGGCGCCTGAGCATTTGACCATTTGTGCGTGTCTATTGTTATTATAGTTTCTTTAGTCAAACCCTTAGATTAACCTTAAAGGAGTTTGTCCTGGCGACTACTTTACCACTAGACCATCGAGGTCTATTGGGAACATCAGTTGGAAGGGATACTGCTCTTTTGACTTATATACCTGCCAACTGGCTTGGCACGTGGGGGCCAATAGGGCGGATACAGAATACTAGGAAATTCAAATAGGCTAGCCTAGGGTGGCTAGATTCTTCAAGGGGTTGCGACCCAAGTCACAAAATACCTACTCTAGGGAGCCCACCTACCCCGCCATTAGCGGCTCCAGGGAACATGCTGCGTACCAAATTAAGTGCCCGCAGTCGTTCTACCCGCAGTCGTTCCGCCAGCAGGAAATAATTACCCCACCATCGCATTTCAGGAGGCACAGGGTTTTTCGAGTCACCATTTGATTGCTTCCATCCGATCGGGCCCTGGAAGAGTCAAGGAGTCAAGACAGTCAAAATTTCGTCCTCATCTCCGGGACTGTCTATCTTCCGGCTCTCCACATCCGACGAGATGGCGACTACAGATCCAACCACGGCCACCAAGGCCGTTCCTAAGATGGAAAATGTACGTTGATGCCTCGCGCCCTGATTTATGGTTCTGCTTAGCTCACACGCGTCTTTCTGCCAGACCGACAAGCGTGATACCCTGATCGCCGACGAGCTACGATATCAAAAAGCATGGGACGAGGCCAAGCTCTTCGAACAGAATGCCCCGGCGGCTAATGAAGCGAAACCACCCAAGTTCTTCGGGACGATGGCGTATCCAGTACGTGCCCCTGTCATACCCGCGATCTTTGCGATCTCTCCCAGCCTTCACCAGCTCTTACTTAATCCTGACCGAATATGTCTGTACTGTGTACTGGCACTGGTACTGGCACTGTATACTGTGAAGATGACTGACTTGTATTGGAATAGTATATGAACGGTGCGTGCGAAGCACCGCGGTGTCATTCATGGGAGCATCCATGATCAGGAGTTAATTGAATTTGTCTGATAGGCACCCTTCACGCTGGCCATGCTTTCACATGGTCAAAGTAAGTGTGACTGCTTCTCAAATCCTCCTTCACGGTTGTGGTACTAATAGAGGCGCGTGCTCTCCTTCTCCTGTAGGATCGAGTTCATGACCGGATATGCGCGCATGAAGGGCCAGAAAGCTCTGTTTCCGCAGGGCTATCACTGCACCGGCATGCCCATCAAAGCCGCAGCCGATAAGTTGAAGCGCGAGACCGAGATGTTTGGCCAGAATTTCGAGAACGCCCCCTCCGCCGAGCTCGAGCAGCTTTCTCTCGACCCTACCCCCAGCGCCCCCAGCGCCGTCAAGACCGACCTCGCGAAATTCAGTGGGAGCAAGAGCAAGGCCGCGGCCAAGTCAGGCAAGGCTAAATACCAATACGAGGTGTGTCTGCCGTCTGAAGTTCCAGCGGGCGCAGCGGGCGCAACAGGCACATTCTAACATCATAATAGATTATGCTGTCGCTTGGCATCCCAGTTAACGAAATACACAAATTCGCCGACCCCTCGCACTGGCTTCATGTGTTCCCCCAGCATTGCGAAGCAGATCTGAGAAGCATCGGCTCGCGCATTGACTGGCGTAGGTCTTTTGTAACAACAGAGGCCAATCCATTTTACGACTCTTTTGTGCGCTGGCAAATGAACAAGCTAAAAGCCCTCGGCAAAATCAAATTCGGGAAGCGCTTCACCGTATACTCGCCCAAAGACGGGCAAGCATGTCTCGACCATGACCGATCGAGTGGCGAAGGGATTGCGGTTCAGGAATACGTTGCGCTAAAGCTCAAGACCCTTGAATGGTGCCAAAAGGCCAAAGAAATTATCGGCGACCGAATACCTACAGATGCTGATGTGTATTTTATACCCGCTACGCTTCGCCCGGAAACCATGTACGGCCAGGTAAGTTCCGAAATTAATAATTCTTTTCCTTATCGTATTTTTATTGCTGAACATATCGACTTGTTTCTTTTATCACTCCTCAATATAGGGAGTATGACTGCAGTCGCTCCATTTCCCGTCTTCCTTTTAGGCAGGTGTTGCTAACAAGTGCTTCGTGGTCAGACATGCTGCTTTGTCGGCCCAACAGTTGACTATGGTATTTTCCGTGTACCAAAAGAAGCAGGACAGGATGAATATTTCTTCTGTAGCGAAAGATCCGCTAGAAATGGTAAGCCCAAGAGAAATTTCTCAACTGCAGACAAATCTCATGTGTCGCAACTAACGCATGGGGCACTATGCTAACTCTTTCGTAGTAAGCCGTTATTCTATTCCATTAACTAGTGCTATGTAGTATACGCTCACGAGCTTTGAATATGCCGTTTCTGCATCTCAGCCAAGATACTGACATTCATCAGATGGCCTTCCAGGAGATCTCCTCTGCACCATGGGGCGAATACTATCAAGTAGTCAGCTTGAAGGGTGAGGATGTTGTTGGAACCTTGGTTAATGCTCCACTTTCCGTCCATGAAAAAGGCATCAGAATCTTGCCTATGTCAACCGTCAAGCCGACGAAAGGCACTGGAGTTGTAACTTGCGTTCCTTCTGATAGTCCCGATGACTATGCGACTACCTTAGACCTCAGGAAAAAGCCCGAATATTACGGGATCGAGAAAGAATGGATAGAAGCAGAAATCTTGCCTATTATTCAAACACCCGCCTCCAATTTGTATGCAAACTCAGGCTCGAAACCAGATCGGTTTGCATCTCGCTAACTGCTGTTAGAATTGCAAAGCACCTCTATGAGACTATGAAAATCAACTCACCGAAGGACCAAAAGCTAGTTGAGGCGAAGGAAATCGCCTATAAAGAGGGTTTCTATTCCGGCGTCATGGTGTACGGCGAATATAAAGGAATGCCTGTGCAGGAGGCAAAGCCGTTGGTGAAGAAGCAGCTAATAGACTCGGGACTTGCATTTCGCTATGGTGAACCTGATGGCCTCGTTATTAGCGTAAGGAACATCTATAACCTCTCTCATTCGCAAGATTGGGTTTAATAGGCATCTTACTAATTTCGTATACAGAGATCTGGTGACGACTGCGTTGCGGTAGGTTTCATTGCGATTGCCCTCGATTGCCGGACTAACGACGAATTAGGCCTACTTAGATCAATGGTATTTCAACTATGGTAAGTAGCTAGTCTATATTCCTGGCTCGTTTGCTGAACAGTTTTAGGATCGGCCGAAAATGGAGGCGACCAACAGTGGTACGAGGACACGATCAACGCCATTGAGTCGGATCGATCAGACTGCTTCTTCCCAGAGGGAAAACACGCGATGAAACAAGCTCTGAACTGGTCTGTTTTATCTACCCTCGAAAATAATTATGATTAATCATTGTATTCTAGGTTGGCGCAATGGGCCTGTTCTCGGTCTTTCGGATTGGTGAGTCAGCAGTATTGATATCTTTATATAACAGCGGCTGATGACATGCAGGGCACCAAATTGCCTTGGGATCATTCTCAATTGGTTGAATCATTGTCCGATTCCACGATATACATGGCATATTACACCGTATGCCATTTTCTGCACAAAGAGTGAGCAACCCAAGGAACATTTCTTCGTGTTCGACGCCGTTTTCGATGTCTTGCGATCAATCCTTTTGACGCCTTCTGCTTTTAATACAATATTTGATAGCTGTTACTGATTTGGTTCTTATAGTATTTACGGAAAAGTCCCTGGACTGTCTTCCAAACCTATCTCGGCTTCGCAAATGACCGACGAAGTTTGGAGTTATGTCTTCGAATTGACGGACGATGTTGATAGTGATATTCCTCGCTCCGACCTCGATGCGATGAGACATGAATTTTCGTACTGGTATCCCCTGGATGTCAGAATCAGTGGTAAAGATTTGACCCAAAATCATCTCACATTCTGCCTTTACCACCATGTCGCTCTCTTCGACGAGCCCAATTGGCCCCGAGGAATAAGAGTGAACGGACATCTCATGTTGAATGGCGAAAAGATGTCAAAGAGCACGGGGAATTTCTTGACCCTGCGAGATGCCGTGGAGAAATATGGAGCTGATGCTACTAGGATGTGAGTAGCATAACTCTTCTTATGTTGACTTTAGTCGATGCTGGATGCAAACAGTGGTCCAGAGCGCTCCGGACTGGGAAATGCTAACTCTGAGGTTGAATAGCTCTCTGGCAGACGGCGGTGACGGAATCGAGGATGCAAATCTCGAAGAGGCAGTAGCTAACGCTACGATTCTTCGACTCTACGAGCTAAGGAAATGGTGTGAAGAATCAGCCAGCGACGCTGGACTTCGGACCGGCGACCTTGGTTTGTTCGACAAGTTGTTCATGAACGAAATGAACATCTTAGTCTCGCAAACAAAATCTTGCTATGACGAGACGTCATTCAAGCTAGCTCTTAAATCAGGCTTCTATGACTTTGTAAGCGGAGAGATTATCTTCGGTCTTTGTTGTTATGCTGATGATACAATATTTAGACCGCCTCCCGAGACTGGTACCGGGATATCACTAAGGCCGTGGGCATTCCAATGCACCATGATCTTGTGACACGATATATTGAATTGCAGGCCCTGCTACTGACCCCTATGTACGTTACTTTCTTCGTCTGGCTAACACGACATTCTAACTTGCATGCAGAGCTCCTCATTTCAGCGAATACTTATATCGTGATGTGCTCAAGCACAGCGATAGCGTTCACAATACCTTGTATCCTACAGTGCCAGCACCAGATGCTACGTTGTCCGCTATATTCAACTACGTTCGAAGTGTAGGTAAATATGAAAAGTATTGCGTGTACATTTCTAACATTGCACAGGTGACGTCTAACATCACGTCCGCTGAAGGCACGCAGATGAAGAAGGTGAGATATAACGTCCCATATGCGAATAATCAATTAGTTTTAACTTTGGAGTATAGCTCGCCAAAGGCAAAACAACTAGCTACGATCCGAAAGCGCCTAAGCGCCTCACAATTTCCGTCGCGACGTCTTTCCCAGCTTGGCAAGATAAGTGCATCGATCTCCTAGCCCAACAGTATCAAAGCACTGGCGTGATCGATGTCAAGGATTTGACGAAACAGATCGATAAGAAGGATATGAAGAAGGTCATGCCCTTTGTTCAGCTATTGAAGAAACGCCTAGAGTCTGGCGAGAAACCAGACGACGTATTCGCACGTCGCCTACCATTCGATGAGGCTGAAACTCTGAAAGAGATCGTGCCAAGTCTGAAGCAGACTATTCCAAAACTTGAGGCTGTGGAAATTACTCTGGTTGAAGGTGAGACAGAAGGAAAAACGGCAACCCCTGGAAATCCTACCTTTAGCTTTGAGAACGTAAAATAGACACGATCCATAGATCGGATTGATGTAGAATTGCGAACGAATTTCAAACCAAAAATTATGTTGCTAAGCGCCCCGATATCTGCGCCGCGTGGAATCTTCAAGCTGCTTCCTGTCCCCTCAGCCGATTGGTATATTAATAATGTTGTGCTAGGTTAGTTCACTAATGATCTAGGCTAGCGTGTTTGCTCATACCGTTTAGAGAGTAACGCTGCAGAACAGATTCAACACTGACTTTGAACTTTAACTGATCGTCACTTTAAGTTCTTTTATTTATTTATTTTTTAAATTTGATAAGGACTGGTATTATATCTCATACATAAGCCGATATCCCCCTCTAGACACATACTCTGGCCTGTATGCATGAGGTTCTTCAAATAAGTTGTGTCGCTGATGAGCTCAGCGCCATAGAAAGGAGGGGAAGCTAAGGGACCATCCCGTCCCGCATCTCTGTGGACACCCCTGATCTGAATAAGGACCGGGATAACATTTTCGGATGATCGAAAACAATGTTGTTGGGCGTCCTACACATGCTGAAGATGATTTGTAGTTGATTTATTATAAGCCCTACGATAACCATAGGACATCTCGTTGTCTCCTTAAAGCCACAGGATCATAGACAGGCTGACGACCAGCCATGCCGCGCCGCATAGTCCCGTCACTCTAGACGCAGCTGCGGTCGGGAACGCTGTCGGATTGCTACCTGCAGATGATGACGACGAGGCGGGATCGTCAGTAGCAGACGACGACGGGGTTGAATCGTCAGTAGCAGACGACGTCGACGGGGTAGAATCGCCACTGCTTGATGAAACAGCACTTGTGCTGGTTTCCGTCGTCTGCGCGACGGTCGACGTCGTGGTAGCTGGCGCAATAGTCGAAGTCGGTCCACTAGCAGGCTCAGTCGTACCAACCGCCGTCGTCGTGCCGACCGCCGTCGTCGCCGTGATCGTCGTCGTGCCAATCAACCCTCCCGCCAAAGTCGGGATCGCATACGGCGGGTCGAAGAGGCCGAACTTGCCGCAGGCGCCGCAGGGCGAAGCCCAATCTTTCACGGGCTGCGGCGCCGCGAGGCTGAAGTCGCAGTGCCCGTCGGGGATCGTGGTCGCGATGATCGCGGGGTCGATCGCCTGCGGACAGTCCGTGTACAAGTCGTTCAGGGTGATTTGGCGCGTTACGGATTCTCCGGGGACGATGGTGGAGACTTGGTTCAGGTCGAGCGCGAATACTTCGCTTGTTCCTGAGGGGCCTACGCGCCCGAGCGAGTTCGTGCCGTAGATCGTGTTGATGAGGATATATACTGAGGGCGAGGTGCTGTGATTTGGTTAGTTCTGCCACTAGCTTCAGTTAAAGATCATGAAGATGAGCACTTACAATGTGTAGTCGAGTGCCGTTTCGACATATGTTGAGGGGTACGTATAGTCATTATTCGTCGGCCAGAAGAACAAGCGCACCGTGCCGGCCTCGATGCTACACGTCGTCGGACATTCTGGCTCAGTAGCTGTGATGGTGGTCGGGGTGACAATTGTTGTGAATGACACCGGAGGCGTTATTGTCGTGGGCACGACGACAGTTGTGTAACTAGTAGTCGGAACAGTTGTGGGAATGTACGAATACAAGGTTGTGTTAACGGTGACCTCGACAGTCACCGGCACACTGACTGTAACTGTTGTTACGCTGAGACTGAGTGTGGGATATGCTATTGAGGTTGTCTCAACGATAGTTGTAGGTATCGAGGTTGTCTCAATGATGGTTGTAGGTATTGAGGTTGTCTCGATGAGAGTTGTAGGTATTACAGTTGTGACAATGCTGACTGGGCACGTCTCATAAGTTGTGGTTGGCAGTGTGACAACCGTCGTGCTGTAACTTGTTGTGTTATACTGAGGGTAGTGATGAGGCGCTTTGAGATGTTAGTTATTGCGATAGCGTGGATGCCAAACAAACAAGATCTCAGTACTCACCTTCGCTATATGTGCTCCTCGCGCCAACGCTGAGCAAGCTCACCAAGGCCCAAAATCTACAAGCGGAGAGCATTTTGATTTTGTCACGAGAAACAGACCGAGCGGTCAAGCGAGTGTTTTCAACGAGTGCAATCAATCAACGAGTGCAGTGTGAGTTTAGCAATAAGCGAAAGAATAGCAAGTTCGCGGTCAAGCGATCTTGTTGACAGGAACGAGAGCGTTCTTAGCTACGGATTATGGAGCATTCATACTAATAAAGGAATATAATTAGGTGGCGGAAGAATAAATGCAGACAAGCGAGTTACCAATAAGCAGGGACCCCCGGGACTTGGAGCCCAATGTAAAGGGCAGTGTACGGGGCATTTGCCCCGACGTATGGCTACATGCTCGCCTATGACAATGCGTAAGCCGATGATTTGCCCTGTTTTTACGTGTTGATGGTGTCATAACGGCGATCGTGATGTTGGCGAATTGACGGCTGTGCCTGAGCCGAGCCTGGGTGTGATAATAACATGGAAAACAACTACTTCGTATATCGACTAAGCCAATTTTAATACCAATACAAGGGGCCCTAGAAGCGAGCTGCTTATTGACAGGGTTTATGATTGGCTACAACCTCCTAGTCAGTCAGGGGTTGGAGTTCTATGACGATGGTTACATTGAATGCGGAGCCAAAGCCACGGAGCTCGAACCACATCGGCTCTTTCGCAACGACTTTTTGTACTAGTGTACTGTACGAAATGCCGGTTGTTGACGTTTTTGGCAGCGACCAAGCAAGTTATTTTACGAATACAGCCAACGCACCAGCTATCCCGGCCCACACTCTCGGCTCCTCACGCATAGCAAGCACATATGTATGCATCAATGTTACGAAAACCTAAGAGCTCTGAATGTACTCCGCTTGTCACGTTTTACGGGAGTCCAATATTCCAGATGCCGGATGTCGTGGTGACTCGCAATCGACGCAGATTCAATCTTTTGATGAGATACAGATCGTAGAAAAACGCCTGAGTAATTTGGCGCCGGCTCACGAATATGGATTCTGGCATAAGCGTGAAAGCTCTCTTGTGTACTTCAATCCTAGCACAGCTCTCATTGGGTTATAGCACGCCCCGTGCCATAGGATCATCAAAACGTGGCGATACTCCCCAGGCTGTTGTGATCCCTCCCAGTGAACATTTGTGAGTTTAAAACTCATTTCTCGCATTGCTCTCCGCTAACAAAGTGTATTAGCGAAGGAAATGACGGGCCGTGGAGCACATGTAAGACACAGAGCCATTCTGTCTTCTCAGGCCTGGTGCTTGAGGACATCTCTATTCTTTACTTACTGGCCACTTTCAGCCAGCAATCCCCAGAAGGACTTTTGACAGTCAGACTAATTTTTAATATTGAAGTCGATCTTCGCGTAGGAACTACCGAGCAAGACATTAGGGTCCTCGTATCTACAGCGTCCCCAGAATCATTTATTGTCTTGCTCGATTATGGCTGCTCGACTTCCGTATTCGAGACAGTGCCACCCAACTGCGCAATTTCCAGGGGCAATTTATTCAATCCGAATCAGTCGACAAGTTGGCACGCAATAGGTGATTACGGAATAAACCAGAACGGGGTCGGTCTCGAGGCGAACCTCGGGTATTCTCAGAGGACAACAGTGGGCATAGATCATCTCGGTCTTGGACTCACGGGGCCGAGTCTTGATAATCAAATCATAGCTGGCATTGCCACACCGGAGCCCTTTTATCTGTAAGATCCCATTTTCTGACCTGTCTCCAAAAGTAGAACGGATTTTAATATGAGAGGGGCAATAGGGGTCTCTTTGGACTTAACACGCAACCTGTCAACTTCTCCGCAGTTGGCAATTCTACCACGCCCGCTTTTCTTACTACGCTCAAAGATAATGGCGCTACTCCAAGTTTGAGCTGGAGCTATACTGCCGGCGCAAAGTATCGTAAGTTTTACGGAAGAGATTTCCTTGTGGCCCATCTGCTAAGTCTTGTCGCATTTCAGGGCTCAAACAAGTATATGGGCAGTTGATACTCTCTGGGTATGATGCATCGCGATTTGTTGCGAATACGGTATCGTTCTCGATGGCTGGTGATGTGACGCGTGATCTCGTAGTAGTTTTGCAGTCTATTAGTTACAGTGGTTCGACTTCAACCACCCTCCTTTCCGACCCCATCGACATCTTCATCGACTCTACCGATCCGAACCTTTGGCTTCCGTCAGATGTATGTGATGCCTTTGAATCAGCCTTCGGACTTGTTCTCGACGACAAAAGTGGTTTATATCTCGTGAACGAGACTCAGCATAATACGCTACTCAACTCAGACGCAGAGGTGACTTTCAGGATATCTGATGTGAGCTCAGGGGGAGACACTGTGCGAATTACTCTTCCGTATGCTGCGTTTGATCTCACGGCGCAGTATCCTCTAGTCGACAACCAGAGCTATTACTTCCCGTTGAAGCGTGCAGCCAATTCTACACAGTACACACTGGGGCGCACGTTTCTACAAGAGGCGTGAGAGATATCCAAAGCCAACTTCCCAGTTAATGGACTTTGTTAATACTGACGCCTACCATAGTTATCTCACCGCCGATTACGAGCGTCTCGTCTTCAACGTTTCAGCGTGTCAGTGGGTTGCAGGGGCTGAAGAAAATATTATCACCATCCCGTCGAAAGAGTCCGGTTCGGGTTCGGGTTCAAACTCGGGGAAAGGGTCATCTCTGAATGGGGGCGCTATAGCCGGTATCGTCGTAGGAGCTGTGGTCGCCGCTCTCCTAATCATCGCGGCAATCATATTCTTCATCCGTCGTCAACGAAAGAAGAGAGCCTACGCAGCACAGGATCCAGTAACTGATATGGCTGTGATTACCGGCCCCGTGCACAATCACCGTTCCCAGCGATCAGGGAAGTACTTTTCGCCAGAGACTGTGGGCACCAGTACGGATGCAGCCAACAGCGAAGATAACAGGGGAACAAATGGAAGCAGTAATATTGGTGATAGTGTTGCTGGCGGAAGCAGTCAACAAGAACTGGATGGCGAAGACACACAAATTGAACAAGTCGGAGCGACTGATGCACACGGAGTGCCAGTCGCCGCGTCATCCCCCGGAGAAACGAAGTTACCTGAGAGGCAACAGAGTCCTGTATATTACGAGCTCGCAGGGAAAGAAGTATCGCGGCCCGAATCGAAAACGGCGTCTGGTTCAAGCGGTGTGGTGCCCCATACCGCGAAAGAGCCTGGCGATGATCATCTCGACTCACCATTGGTGTCGACACTAAGCAGTTCAGGCTGGCCAGATAAAAGAGCAGACGCATCGTCAGCTTTGGTGTCACCTACTACGCCTGTTCGCCACACTTTCGGGCAAACTTAGTTCACCAGCGATTTAAGCCCTCAGATAGAGACGGCTGGGCTTCAACATGCGATGTGTATATTCGAGGCTTGAGAGGTTTTGTGCAGCCCCCAAGCTGAAAGGCTCAGTTTTACTCGAAGTAATGCTATAGATCAGTCAAAGGAACCAATCGTACACCGGCGGCTACGATTACAACGCGCTCAGAGAAGGCAGAGCCGCCATAGCGTCATCACAAGCTACAGGGTGTTCCGTTCCTAGCATTCTGTGTGTTATCCGAAATGGGATTTATTCGCCATCTCCAAACCTGTCCGATATCATAACAGAACGCGTTCTTCTCGGCGTATAGAAGTAATTCATTTGATGGCGATTGGGCGTTAATTGATGAAAATGGATCGATGTTTTATGATATTATATGATTGATACCCCTGAAAATTCACTAATATGGAGTTGTTCATAAGATGTGTGCGCGAAGCTGAGATGTACATTGCATATATTCAAATAGAGACTTGAAAATGCAGCTTTCATGATGGGATTGATTAAACTAGGTTGAACCGCTTCACCAATACCTGCACGCAGTCCTTGTATATATTGGGATCAGTTAGTTCCGAGGGGACGAACATCCCCAAACAGCTGTCTAGGAATATTCTCATCCTGTCCCACTGCTTTCGCAAATTCAGCCAGCCACGCCCACCTCGTTTTCCGTACCCAGCCTTTCTTCATGAATTCATTCGCGGTCTTCGGGAAGAAGTCCGCAACGTTCAGAAACGAAGCATCATGCGCCGGAACGATCAAGATGTTCTCATGAGCATCAGCTTCCTGAAGCCTTTTAATCGTCTCTACTGCCGTTGGTACGTCAAAATGAACGCTGGGGGTCTTTGTAGTCGGTTGATAGAACGGAGCTTCCTTGCCGTCGGGTAGAAGCTTTTCGAAGAGTTCGCCGGGACACGGCGTAAGCGACAGTGTGGTAAACGGATTCGGCGATATGGAGTCGGGAAGGGGATGCCATGGGTGAGGCCGCAGCTCGCCTCCATGGTGGACACTATCGCCGCCCATGAGGATGAAACTGTCGGGATTACTTGTCACCCTTGCGAGCCCGCAGATGTGACCGATACAGTGGCCAGGGGCATCCAGCAAGTAGAAAGATCCATCTTGGAAGTAATCGAAGGCAGCGAGCCCGGAGATCTTGATAGATGAGCTGCTGAAATCTATCTCCTGGACTTCACGGTCCCCGATGTCCGTCTCGCTGAATGAAGCCATTGGCTTAGTAGGCCATCCGGGCAGGACATCCTCTTTAGTACCGGGCCCGACAATAAGTTTCGTGCTCACTTCGAAATTTGAGGGATTCCCAACGTGGTCGAAATGCGAGTGAGACCAGATCACAGCTTCTATGTTCTTTGTGTCGACCCCATGCTCGTCGAGGACCTCGCGGACATGTTTCGGCACAGTCAGGCTTGCTCCCATTCCCTGAGTGATCCTGTCTTTGATTGGGTTTTCCGAAATTTCCCAATCTTTGTTGATGCCGAGATCGAAGACCAGGGTACGGTTCTGTGTGGGATGTTGGATCAAGAATGAATAACAAGGGGCATTGAGAAATTCGTGCCCGAGAATCTCCGGTTCAACGAAGAAGCTAGTTTTCATTGCTCTTACTTTAGTCCCTGGGTCAACGATTGAGACGCTAACCGTCGAGGTTGAGGGAGGAATCTGGTGATCAAGGGGTGTCGCCATTGTGAGCCAATGCGTTGCTACCTATTCTAACTGAGAATTAGGTTTGATGAATGGTTGTGGTCAAACGCGTCTCTTCAACTCGGGGAGCTGTACGACGTGAGGGGTAATTATATATTTACCTGAGCAAGCGAAGGCACCCAGTGTGTATTTTATACCACTATACTCCCCATGTTGTAAATATGCACGTCTGACATGGTAATTGTGATAGTACTGAGTCTACATCTTGAAATCAGCCCGGTTTGTAATAGCTTAGCCGAAGGACCGAGCGGCCGACCACATTTTTGGATTACTCAAATGGGGAACTATTTTACTATATCGGACCTCGCGGTGCCGCCGCACGGCTCCGCTTATAAATGGGCTACCCGGAGTTATTGGTAAAGGGAGATAGTGCGTATAACCACTGTCTGATGCAATACATGTATCATCCAATTGTATTATCGTCTTGAGAGTCCTAGATGCATGTAACACGGTGCACGGTTGCTCATTCTACAGCAAGTGTCGGGGTAATATGACATGTCTTTAAGCAAGAAATGATAGCTCTGCAGATGGGTTGTGTAAAGCAATGCCGGTGATACTGGCTGGAGCGGGGTTTTGGTAATGGCGAAGTCCGACTGCAATGATTTGCTGGACGCAACAACGAAGACTTCACACCGTTACATTCAGATGATCAGCTCATGCTATCGACAGAAGGTGGAGAATTTAGACCGCATTGGCATCATGCCGGGCTGGGTGGCTGTGGTCTAGACCCCGGTACACGATGCTATCAGAAGGACCAATTGCAACTGGATTTGCAAAACGGAGAAATTCTTTATCTAAAATAGCACAATAGAGTAGCCTGTCTACGGTTTGAAACGTCCCGCTTTCCTCAACCGAGCTCCGAGCTTATAGAAGATGGCAGGGAGTGGGATCATAGCAACGCAGATGAACCCAAGAAGCGAATTTCCCCAGCCTAAGCCCAGCGAATCGTATAAGGGTGGCCCAGCCAAGGGAAGAAATGCTCCCACGATGCTCCTAAGTATGATATTCGCCGCGAGTGCCGATCCGGCGTACATCGGATAGCTATCAACAAGATAGGTCGTAATGGTTAGGAACAACCCGATGATCCCAAGTCCGTACGGAATTAGTGAGAAAAGAGTCGACGCCCAATGAGCATGGGCATCAGCACTCCAGCCATACCAGAACAAGGTTATCGGGAGGAATATACCGAACGGTATACTAATAGTGAGCCGCATCTCCGGCTCGAAAACGCCATCGTTGGCTTGGGCAAGTCTAACGATTGTTCTATCGGAAAGAAAAGTGCAGACTATCCACCCAACAACATTTCCAAATCCCAAGGATAGGTATACGAGGCCGGCAATATCGACATTAAAGCCATATGTGTCTTCAAAAACCGGAGTGATCGTAGTGTAAAGAAGGTACAGTACTCCGTATATGAAAGCAACGTACAAAGACAATAAGAACACGATCGGCGATAAGAAAAGCATCTTTAACGGCCTCGTTAAGCCGGACATTAGCGTTTTCCCCGTGCTCTGGCCGCGGGAGGTATCATAACAGTTTTTCAAGCTTCGGCCGAGTTCTCGCTCGAGCAAGTTTACTTTCCGCTGAATAAGGGCTTTATGGCTCGTTTCTCCGGTCAAAATTTGGATCAAGATAGTCACCACGGATGAAGCGGCTAGGATAATCCAAAAATCATAGCGCCAGCCGGGAAAGTTAGTCAAGAATCCTCCGATTAGTGGTCCGAGAGAGGGTCCTTCTTGCAGTTAGCCATATGCTGTCAGTATGTTTAAGCTGACAAACGTACCAAGCAAGGGACCAATGTTCCAGAGGCCTATAGCCAGACCGCGTTGATCCGGACGAAAAAGGTCGCCAACTATCACACCCCCAAGAGTCTACGTAATAGTAAGTATCCCATCACGCGGAATTCCGTCGATCCTGGGAAATTGTATACTTACCAGACAGCCAGCGCCGCCAACACCACTGAAAAAGCGGGATATGATGAGGGTCGAGATATTAGGGGCTAATGCGCAGCCGATTTGCCAAATGCAGAAAAACGCATTCGAGAAGGTCAGGACGATTTTCCGCCCGTATATTTCGGAAAGGGGCGCGATAATAATCGGGCCTACAACATAACCTAACAGGAATATGCTAACGGTCATGGATCCCACAATCTCGCTATTATTGTGTAGTTCTTTATCCAAAGTAGGGATGGCGGGTGCAAGAATCGAAGATGCAAACGGAGATAACAGCGTCATGGCGGAGAGTAGACCAACCCATAACCACTTCTGTCTCGGTGTGAAGTTGAAGGGCATTGTTGGATCGTCTTGGTCCTCCCAGCCCACGACATCTTCGTCTAAGTCGGTTATTGGAAGCGGATCGTAGCGTATTCCCGATTTGCTCGTCTTTCCAGGTGCCTGTGGGCCGCTGCCTCTATTATTTTCTGCATCGGCCGTGTCCTGTTGCAAGGAATTAGTCAAGGTTGCTCTTACATCTCGCTGTGGATGGTGTGTCATACATCTTGGTATGATGTTTTCTCATTGTCGGAACTACTGTTTTCTGTTGCTGCAGACATCTCGTCGACGGTTCATCTAAGTCTTCAAGTGAAGAGACACGTATTGCTCATTGTTGGCCGTTTCATTCTGTAAGTACAGCGTCGTACGAAGTAGCTCGAAGGGGCAGGGATCAAAGATTAAGGATCATTTGAAATTGGCAGTGTAACAGCAAAATTTTGTGCAAGATACAGATGTAGTTCGGCTTATGTCGCTATTATCGTGAATTTCATAGATCAAGTCCGGCTTTATGGGAGTGTATGAGGAGGATAATCATCGCAGAAGTATGAAGATTTTCTGGAAGTGGCTGTTTGTGGCGCAATTATACGGAATGGAAATCAAATACCCTTAACAATGGAATGACTACGTATCGACTTCCTTTATGTGCTGTCCCGTCCGGGGCCCCTGCCTTTGATCTTATCTCTGTTTCCAAATTGTCTATGAAGTCATGACACCCTGTTTGACCTGATCCAGATGCATTGCAACACTAACATCATGTTGGCTCTGGTGATACTTTGCGCCGTGCTAAGTCTCCAAAACCAACACCTTCAATGTTAGTGACAAATAATCGGCATAGTACTCCTGCGTGCTGCATGGCATTGCATTTGGAGGAAAGTTATTCATGGCTTTCATCGTAATAATGTTTCAATAATGCATAATACCTGCCGGAACCCGGTCATACCGCCGGAATTTTCTATTTCAGCTGATGAGTGGGAATGCATTCCTCCTTCAACAGAGGGGCTTTGGAATTACTAGTAGTAAAGTCGGCCACTCTTTGAAAGAGACTATAATCAAGATAGTTGAATTCTACTGTCGAGACGTTATCCAGTATCTTAACGTTCGTATCGTGCCCTGATCAGACGAGTATCTCAAGAGGCAGATGGATGATCTTCTACTGATTTAATTCACAGCGTATTGCAACAAATAAACAGTGGCATTATGCCGGTAGCCGCCAGTAACAGGCGGTCAACAAAGCACCGTGAAGATAGAGAAATGTGGGGGTTTTCGGCCATGATGCACAGCGCACTAGTATTACTAGTTGTCCAAGTATGCGAATCCTCCCGGTGGTGTTGTCGGCTCCAGTGCCGATCTAACAATCTAACGGTCTAACGTCACGATGCTACTTCGGTCAGTGCCAAGAAGATTCTCGAGCCACAATATAATAACTATAAACTACGACTTACCACTGATCTACTAATAGCCTTACACTTGAAGCAGCAAAAAAATTTCACGAGCTTTGGAAAATAGTTGTCAGACAGGGATGACGAGTGTCCGAGTAAGCATAGGACCCCCCTGACTGTCTTGGAGTACAAAGGAAAGAATGGGCACCAAGGATAATACGTTATCACATATCGTAAAGCCAACATATGATATTTGCATTTCGTAGTCAACTGGACGCAGAATGGGTAGCATATCTACCAAGCATATGATCTTGCCAGTCTAGATGTGAAATATAGGAAAAGTGCTATGAAAATTACTTAGTATTATGGAGTACAGTACAAGAGTGCCTAAGGAGGTGTGTAGTTCAGCATGTCGTGGCACCCTGGGCCAGAAGGCTGGGCGCTAAAGCCCTACTTTCAGCACTTACGGTTCCCAATCCTTCGGGCCAACAGATCGAAGCTGATTGGCTGCTTTGCTCTTGGCTACATGAATGTAGTGACACTGCAGCCCTCGCCTGCCCGAACCCATCAATTTAGTGCAACTGGATCTCTTGTAGCCGCTGCAGTCCCTTGCGAACCGCCTCACCCTTCATCACTCCGTCCACGATACATTGTCCCACGATTGTGTACCCTCCGGTAGGCTTTTGCCTCAAGACGCAGGGCATGCTTGAACCCAGAAGGACGGCCACCTGGTCGCCGACTCTTGTGTTCTTGTGGAACCACCCCATTCCACCTTCGTCTGTGTATCCTAATCGCATATTCGCTCGCAAGTTCTTCTGGATGGAGCTGCAGTCTTCTTCGAGTATTTCCCGTTCGCCTGGAGCGAGGGGCATGCCGTTTTTCATGGCAAAATATGCTACGAGCCGTTTGCCATCAATCCTGAAGCATTGCGCCTCGCAGCAATTCAGCCATTGCATCAACAGCGGCGCCTGCTCGACCGGCATCTCCTTTTTGTGCAGCAGCGTGTGGAGTAAGCTGTAGAGATGTGTCCCTGACCTTCGCTGTTGTCTCGTCCGTGGTCTGGTGATGTCGATGAGAAGCCAGCAAAGCGCTCTCATAGTTGCTTCGGGTCCTGGTCCGAAGAATAGCCTGTCGTTCTTAGAACTGCGCTTCCAAGACCGTGGCTGAACAAGTGCTGTCCTTGGCAATCCGCTTTCCCTCGCTTCGTCCAGCGTTGGCGAGCAGTCAGCAATATTACCAAGGAGGAATCCCTTGGCGATGATGGATTGCTCATGGATACTGAATGACGGTGTGCGATGCCCAGAAGCGTGGTACGGCCCATAGCTCGTGTAGGTCAGCAAATTGGGTCGACCTATGCGGAGCTGTGAGAGCCGGTAAGAATGCCAGTATCGCGAATCGAACCAGTTCGGGTACCAAGTCTCGATTCCCTGCCCTTTGGAGACGACAACATCGAAGCTTCCGGTTGCGCGTACCAGTCTGATCGTCATGTCCCTACTAATGTCCTCCTGAGGTAAAGTATAGCTGGGATAAGGCACTAGGTAAGCCCCATCGTGAGTTAACCCAAGTAAGGCGAAGACATGGTCTCGTAGGAACTGCGCCCTAGCCAGATAACACAAGCCAAGAGCTTCAACTAGGGAGAGGGGTTTTGAAGCAAGTTGGTATGTTCGAATCTTGTAGATACAGCGGATATGGGCCCAGACCTTCTCCCTCTTCCCGCCGATATAGTTACTCAGCAGGGAAAAGGCTGCCATAAGCTGGTTCAGGTCGAATGCTTGCCTCCCCCATACTACAGTCAGCCGAGGATTCATCGCAATCTCTTGAATGATCCAAGCACGTCGCCAATATGGGCTATCGAGAAACAGAAACAGCGCAGTCTCCTCAGCAGCAGACAACTCCATGGCGTGTCGTCCACCTGGAGTCCTCCTCGGGAGATCTGTGTAGCTCTGACTGTAGTGCTGTATCTCATGTTCGGTGCTCTGATTTCTTGCCGATTTCTTTCTTTTCCGAGCATCTCTCTTGGCCTGGAGCCGGGCCTCCTTCTCCGTCTTCTCGGTTTTCTTTGGGCCGTCGGGACGACGAGTGATACGTCTCACTCCCTCTGCTAAAGCTTGCTGCCAATTTGAACCAGGGCCGCGCAGATGAGCAAATACTAGAGAAGCGGCTCGATAGATCCCTCCCATCCGCAAAACGTGTCGGCCACGCTCCTCATCATCATATTGATTAATACAGAGGTCGTCTACCCACTGTGATACTCTGAGTTAGTCATCATTCTGGACTTACACTCTCTTAGATATAGAGGAAAAGAAACCTGGATTTACTCACGACTCTGTATAGTCCTCTCCTTCGCAGTTCTTCTAAGGCTTTATATAAGTTGAAAGTGATAGCGACAAGCTCGCCAGATACTATGATGCGCTTGAGCGCATTATGGTCGCCCCAGTAATACGAGAGAGCAACGAAATCATTCCCAAGATCATACAGGGATGCATGTTCCAGATGGCACCGAATGCGGTTGTCCTCCGGGGAAAGAGGTTCGATCACCAAGATCCGGATCTCATGGCCACTGTTGCTTAACGGGCGATAACTGATTTCTCGGTAGGGCGAGACCCGGATAGCAGGTACCTCTGCCATCGTGCGAGTTTCGCTGCGTTTTTGGCAGAGCGCAGTAGTAATTTCTCATTGTGAAGAGTATGCGTAAGTCTTGGGCCGAGATTAGGTAGATATGACTCGCAATAAACGGGAAAAGAGTAGCATCACGTTTGCCACAAAATGCAAACCAGACTATATGTTCCACGTGGCGGGCTCTGTGAGGTCGTGTTGTATTGGGACGTCGAGATCTGAGATATGGACAATCAGAGCGTTTTATTCATGTTTTTGAAAATGTGTCAACATCTGGTGTAGGCTTTTGGAAGATGCTTCACGTTGTTTGGACGTCTTTCCATCGACACTTCATCACGCTCTATGATGATCATTCACATGTAAAATATCATACATAATCGAGTTTAGAACAACTTAAAGCATATTCTCAAACATTTATCTCATACCTAATCAATAGGCATGTCTATGTCAACAACAGCCAAAGTTCCCCTCACATCGTACCCCAACTCAACCCATAATACTTCTATGTTAAAGCAGCACCGCCTGGTGTTATTACAATCTAGGAGTCTGATTTTCTTTTTGAACTTCTCGAGGCATTTGTTCTATCTCAAACTACTCCGTCCCATCTCTCCTCCTATACACCCCACTAATAGTATAATCTTTCTTCGGGCCCAGCACCGAGTACCCCAGCTTCCACTCGCGCAGATTCACAGCCCTGAAGAAGAACTCGTAGTGCACGTCGTACGAGTCCTGCACACACAGGTGACTAGCCTTGGCACGCCATCCATCTTTCTTACCATCGTCACTTTTAGCGTTCCCGTCGAGGGAGTCCGGCGTGATGAACTCGACCTCGTGGAACAGATAGTCCGCCCGCGCCTGGTCGTCCGTGCGCGCGAACCACACGCTCAGGGTATCGCTGGCTTCGTCGTAGCGATACACATACCGCCGCGTTGCGCGGAAGCGCATGTTCGTCCCCGCGGCGGTGAACTCGCCGTCTTCGATGTACAGGTACTCGAGCCCCATGTCGAGTGCATCTGCGTTGTTCGGGGAGTCTTCCACGGACTGCGCGGATGAAAATTTACTCTCTCGTCCGTCCGCGGTTCCTGCTCGGAGCAGGAATTTGGCTGTACCGGAAAACCGCCCGGATGG
Source organism: Nemania sp. FL0916 (assembly GCA_022578715.1). NCBI lineage: Eukaryota > Fungi > Ascomycota > Sordariomycetes > Xylariales > Xylariaceae > Nemania > Nemania sp. FL0916. The sequence goes on from MU390271.1 coordinate 113,841, forward strand.
GTGGCTCGGGAGCTTGGAGACTAGGTCGCGCTCTAAACTCCATTCTCCTAGTAGCGACCGGAATACGGCGCCTGCGACGAAAGAAGTCCCTGTAAGGCCTGCCATGGCAGTATTGTGGGTCGATTGTAAGTTCTGAATTGCCTGTTTACATTGGGCCTCTGACGCCCCTGAGCTGATGTACCGCGCCGGGGTTAATATATCCATGGGATGACCATTAGTGAGAGTTGGTGTAGTTCCTATCGTCGGGGACTTTGGCAATTCTAGTGCCGCCGCAAACTCCTGCATCAGGAATGCATAATCGCCCATGGGGAACTGGGAGCAGCGCGCATCGTCGCGAAGTGCTAGCGTGCGTTGTATGCTGTCATCGTTCGTGAGCGCGGCTTGTAATGCCGGAGGGCGAGCAGACGCTGCGCCTTCTGCGTGCTCTCGGAAAAGTCGTGTGACGAAGCGGGCTTGCATTTCCATGACACCCCAATAAGGAGAGCGATAGAACCCGACGAATCCGAGAGTCGGTAGAGTGGGGTGGTGTGTTCCGTGGAAAGCAAGCGCGACAGGAAGATTTGGATGGGCCGGAGAGTGTGAGAGAACTTCTAGGATAGGAGAAGGCAGGAAAGAGATCGATGGTGAAGGATCGAAGCCAGTTGCGACAATCACTGCCGCGATATCTGTAATTGACTCCTCATTACCATCTGATGCAACTGTAGCCGTAGTTCCAGTGATGTTTGACAATCGCCCATGACGCGGCCTTATAAGTGCGGATCGCACGAAGTCCATGTAGTGCGTGCCTATTGCGAGATATGGCGGCATATCAAGAAGTTCCCCGTCGATTTTAGTTTCCGACGAGAAGACGGATTGATCCGTCCCTAACACGAATCGATAAATGGAATTAGATTTGCGCGCCGCATCAACACTTATATGCCCTTGATTATTAACTAAGGGGTGAGGGCGCAGTGTCGTGTTATAAGAAGGTAGATCACACGGCAGAAAACGAGGTGCTGCAGCATCGGGCTACTCTTAAAGTTAAGGGGTGTCACAAACGTCGCGGGATTCAGAGAAGACATACATTTACCGAAGTGAAGAGAGGAACCGTCCATACAGGCCGCTGCACTACATGTTGTATAGTAAATCGCTCGGGATTGTTGATCGCTTTCGGCCCTGGTGAATGAATGAGAGAGGATAGATGAGTTGCAACAGTACCGGCAATCTCAACTCCAGACATCTGCCCACCGACAATGAGAATCTTGTTGCTGGCATCTTTAGCCTGCGACAGAAGGCTCTCGACGTCCCGGTATTTGCTACTGTGGATTATTGGCACGTCTCCTTTCCGAGGAAGGCCCTCTGGCCACATCGGACTTCCGAAGAAGCCAGTGGCCACCAGCAAATAATCAAATACGCTAGTCTCGGTCCCCTTCTCAGAGTCTGTCTGAATTTTCCACGAGCCGCCATCTTGCAGTTCCGCTCTTGTGACTTTATGGCCTAGCCTTACATCCGCGCCTCCATACTCCTTTAGATAGTGCTTCAAGTAGCGACCAACCTGCCAGGCTTTTGGAAAATCCGGATCGGAGTCTCGCCAGGCAAAATCGCTGAACTGAATCGTGTGCTTGCTTTGGTTTGCCACCATTAGGGGGTGGACAAGACCAGAATTACCGGTCTTGTCTGTAGGCCACAAACCCCCTATTCGATGCTGCGAGTCGAATATAGTCACATTGAATGACCCTGGCGCAGCATCATGCAAAAGCGTCTTAGCTGCCACTAAGCCAGATGGCCCGGCACCTGTATTTCTGAATTAGATACAAGGAAAATTCCGGTAGGGAAACGGTCATACTTGCCAACAATACAAACACTTTTGGACATGGCTAGGCGGTGAATCGTCATTAAAAGAACAGACACAATTGATATATGCCTGTTTCTTACGAACCCTCGCGGAAGGGCCCGGGGGCTTTGAGTTAATTAATTTTAGTGTAAACGCAACACTCTGATAAATGAGCCTTCTGGATACAGGAGATGTCTTATTGGACTAAAGGGTATATGTATTTATACGACTTTTCGTGGGATGTCACGAAATTTGGATTTGTCCTCAATCCTTACTTCAAGTGAAGCATCTGCTCTACCTGACTCCTTGACCAGAGAGACCTGCATATAGTTTCACGAGAGGCAATGCAATATTTTTTCAAGGCTAACTCGTTTAAATTTAGAATCGAAACAAAGACAAACACCCCAAGGATTCAATGATTGCGAGTATCTAGGTAGACACTCGTTGTCTCAATAATATAATCTATTGACACGAACTAAATCACCGCAAGTCCATATTCATCAACAATTCTCCGTGAGACAAACGCGAGGAATCCCGAGAGGCTCGGAAGTAGGCACCCCCCGAGCAAATGTATAGAGTTCCAACCCCGAGAGGAAATCTATCCGGGTATCAAACAAAGCCGAAAGACTCTACAAACCCATATCGCAACCCATCCGCGCCGTCATAAAAAAGGTCCACCGCTGGTTCAGTCTAAGTATTTGTAATGGAATCAAGCGTTCTACTCCTTATCAAGGCCAGTCTTTCCATTCTGTCGGGCTGTATAAATCTGCATCTTACCACGCGTCATGACGTGAGGGATTTGAGGTGATCTAGAGTAGATGCATTGGTAGTATTAGGTATGATTAAAAGTAGTTCAGTGTATAGTGCGCTTGCATTTGCACCCTGAGGCTAATTTAGTGCCGTGAACAGATTTCTGAAGTGCGAGTTCAGTCCGTTCCAGGTGTGGGGCGCGAACGTTGAGCAACAACTTCGCGTGCATAGAATTCAACTAGCATTGTAGCGTATGCTTCTAAATCCTCAACAGGCACGCATAATCGGAAGTCGTTTAGGAGGAGAAATTGGAGCTCTAGGTGGTTGAGCTCAGCCAGAGGCAAGCCGCCGACCTGGTTCTTGTTAATCGACTGCCCTCTCTGCTGTGTAGGATATCGTGACATAGGGGGGACGTACCTTAGCATAACGGGAATTAGTATAAAATACATCGGAGAAAAATTTGCTTGCGCAGGTAACTCCGGCAATAATTAAACGGTGTATGTTGAAGCTGTCAACGACAAAGTATGTAGCTTGAGAAGCTGTTGACTCTGTCTTCTGTTCACCCTCTCTATCGTCGTCGTCATCGTCTACAAGGTCGCATTCTGCTCCGTCGTGTGCGTCTCGCATCTCAACGTCTGGTTGTCTAGCCGGAGCACCTTCCGCTGGAGAAGCTTGTTGGTTCGTCGACTGAGCTCGCCGCCGCCGTCTTGATTCTTCAGCTTCCATTACTATGTTGTTCACTCGCTCCGTCATTCGGTCAAAATAGACCAATAAGCTCAAAAACACCTCATATGTCGTAGGGCAATATTTGTGGATTCTGCTTAAATAACTGAGAATTGTAATCGCAGGGACATTCTTCCCATGAAAAGCCAAGACGGAGCTGCTCAGCGGGCTCATCGAAGAGCCGCCGTCATTGTGATTGGCAGCTGTCTGCTGATGCGTCGCATTCCTGTGCAGTGCATCATGCTGTAGGTCGTTCGTTGTCGTGATCTTGGTTAGAAGGGCGGCCACCATCTCGATAATATCTCCAATAGGCATACCGCTGATCTCATATTTCATGGCTTGTAAGGGTGGATCATTCAAAATGCCAGGGCCATTGCCGCCGTTCATAAGATCAGCTCTCGCGAGACTTTGGATATGCGCTAGATCACGGACGATTATGGTGTGACCCCGCTGTGGTGCAGAAGCGTTATAAGCTGGGGATGCGGCGGTAGGAGAATCCGAGGTACTGGATTCCGGAGACGGCTGTTGCCGTGTTGCAGCATCGATGGGCGCGGCTCCGGTCGCAACATGTTGTGAATCAGTTGCCATGTGATTAGTCAAAGCATTCGTATCGCGGACTGCTTCGCGGACAGACAGTGGATTGAATGCGGACGAATCGGGCGGGGAGGGGAATCGTGAGGCTCCGCCGACTTGTTGCTCCGCAGTAGATTCCGTGGAATCCCAAGATCGCTTTGATGGTGTTGCACTGGATGCTGAAGATCGAGAGTATGTGGAAGGGGGCGTGGAACGAGTTCTTTGCGAGGTCACCTCACGCGGTCGGTTATTATACTCGGATCGGTAGGATGACTCGCGAGCATGAGAATGCCCGTGCTGTAATCCCGACGAGGCTATCATATTGTGGAATCGTGAATGATCCGCGACAAAGTCATTAACAACTGCAGCCATAGCAGCGTATGTAAACAATGGCAGGAGAATATATTAAAAATCTGTAAATTTCATCACAATATCAGTCCAGATGCTCGACCGCGACTACCGTACAAGCCGGATTGACGAGTTGAAAGCCCGACGCTGAGTCGGGCAGCCGCAACGCAAATCAAATAATGCAGAAACGGGAAGTGAGTACGACGAATAAATAAATGCATTGCGCAGCTTGACCGGTCCAACGCTAAGACTGTGATCGCACTTGTGTCACCTAGTATGGAGAACACGATCAGGTTTGGTAATAAAAATTTGACCCTGATCAAAATCCTGGCGATCCGATGATGCGGTTCATAAATGATGCCCTTTTTTTGTGTGCCTACCTCTCTGCACTCGCAGAGAGGTAATACTGGCAGCAAGTGCAGAACAAGAACAGGGTGCGCCTGCTGGAATTCGAGACTATTATTGTCTTATTGACTGTCGAGCGTGGAAGCGGCCAAGCGGTCGTCATGGCGACGAGGCCACATTTCAGAATTATCACGAACCGACATTCTCACTTGCACGCACTGGAGACGACTTGAGACGAGGTCACGGCAGCAGGCAAGGGTAAATGCCGTTGTATGCAGTATAACAGTAGTATTCATGGATCAAGCAAAGCAGGGAGATCGCGTACGCGTGATGACGTTGCGTAAGAAACAAGGTGGTGGCGGATGGAGATGTTGCTTACCGAGGCTGGAAGTGGAATTAAGATGCTGATAAGGCGGCAGTCATACACAGACGCGCCCGTCGCAGCTAGTACTGATGCAGGCAATCGGCCACAGTCAGATACGGATGGGGGTGGAGGTGGAGCGAAGTTCACGAGGGTCAGTCTCTCCGGCAGTCGATCTGGTATTTCAAGATCCGACCTCGACGAGTGATGACGGCGGCGCAGCGACAGCCAAGTCGGTCGCGGAGACGAAGGAGGACGTGAGTGAGGACGCCGGCGCACGAGGGAGAGCCCGGACGCAAGGGCGGGACGGACGGTCGTCTATCTGTCAATCAGACCCTGCCAATATTCCAGGTCTTGGGTGTCGATTGAGTGATTGATGACAACGCAGCAACGGGGTGGGGGTGCCGTTGTCGTCGCCGCCTGCTGTCGTCGTGTAGTCGTGTAGCCGTGTAATGCGCGCAAATGATGACACGATCAATACAATATGTACGTACTACTGTCGTGCCAGACGACGTCCAACAAGAAGCGTGTCTTGTTGTCGTCGGGTTAGTGATGTGGCTCCGACCGCAACGTTCTGGCGAAAGAGCGCCTAGGGTTTTGAGGAGGAGGAGAAGAACAGGTAATGACAATCGAGTTAGAGTTGGATGGCTTGGTCGGGTGGATTTGATTTGTAGAGAGGTGGCGGCGGCGGGCGCAAGACGTTCGGGGTGCTAAGGCGATGGGTTAGCAGGGGTACCGGTGCCTGAGAGAGGATCCAAGCTACACTAAATCCACTAAAGCGGTGGCACCATGTCGATAACACGCACCACAGGTTAGGTAATGGGCACGTACCCTTAGCCTTGACTGAGATCCACCCGGCAGGAGTAGGCACACTGCGCTAGGTGTACTAGTTCCAGCACCTATGCGTATAGCCTATAGGCAAAGTGTCGCAGATAATATACGTAGGTGTAGCGTTCACCGTCAAAAGAGACGACGCATGTGTGTTACACAATCTGCGGCAGGATTTTTTCTTTCTTATTTTCCCTCGGGGTCTTCACACAGCTATACAGTTGGAAAAGGCGAAAGCATAAAAAGACGTAATGGGTGGAGGGATGGGAGGCGACGATCGGATGATAAGTAGGTACCGGTAGCAGATAATGAGGTCTCGTTAACAGGTTTGAGAGGGCTAGTTGGCTGCAAGGCGCAGATATGACATAAAATGGATGGGACGGGCCCAAATAAATCTAGCGGCGGCAAAAAGATGTACCAAGATCCCTTGGTCTTCTGGTATGGCGTCTGGTCGGGTTGCACATGCGGCCCTCCTTATCATGTCCCGGTCGCGGCGAGGATGAATGGGAGGCGATGGCGAGATGAACACCAACCACCAAAACCACCTGCAGTCACAAGAATGATGTATTGGCGAAGATTATAGAATCTAGCAAAGAGAAACTATCGATGACTTATTGGGATGCAACACACAACCAGTCCGAAGAAAAGAACAAGATGGCGGGGAAAAGGAAGAGAGGAGGAGAAGATGAAAAGGGCTTCCAGCCCACGCTGCCGTCATTGGGGGCCAGTCTATACAAATATTCAGATACCTACCTCAGGTATTGTAGGATGCGCAAAGCGCGCACAGGCGATGGTTGGAGAGAGGCAAAAGGGGCCTGGGTGGGCAGGGACGAGTGACTTCCCAGGTTATGGCCAGTTGACGTGTTCCTGACCACTTGAGCCACTGATGAGCGGCAGTCTGATTCAAGCTGCTCTTGCCTTCTCCATCCACTGTCTAGTCACTGTCCATCGAATCATACCCTATCATAAAATGAGTCCAGACACAGCCCAGACACAGTCCGGGCAACCCAGCTACTTCATAGTCCGCCAGATCGCCAGACGAGAATGCCTATCCCAGGTCGAGAGCCCAGGTCCCAAAATCCACTTCGGGCTGCGAGTGCCCGCACGTGTTTTTGGGTATGGCCTATAATACACCGTCCACACGGCGTCCAGTGCCCTTGGCTTGGCGCAGTGACCGGCCTGTCACTACCTCGACTCGGGTCTGCGCGTTCAGACTTGGATTCTGACCTGCATTGCCTACCTGGTACGGAGTAAATTTACCTATATAAAGACGTTCGTGGTTGGTCGTTCGTGGCTCCTGAGCCGTGGGATTGCGCTACTCCGGAACGACAGGGAGTTGGACAGCCGTGTTTGCGATGCTGTCGACCCCTGTGCCTTGCGTCCTTTGCTAGTGCAAGCTAATACAGCTACTTAAACCAAAAGGAAGCCCACAGGCCTATACCGGCGATGCACTGACTAGCGGTGACCCTGAAGATGCTCGAGTTGATTGGGCCATAGCAAAGAAGGCACAGCTGAGAAGCCGGTTTATACTCGTATGGGATTTGTTGATTAATCCTCTGCAGAGTAGGGAGTTTTTAGTAATCTTTTAGCTGTGGTCACCGTGTATTGTGAATGATAAGTCGAGCAGTGTACATATGTATAAGCAGCTTCCCCTCAGAAACACAGTTAGCCGAGAGAATATGTATGCGGGTGAGCGCCCATCTGCATGCCACATTCATGAGACTACTTGGGAGTACCCCGCGGCTTCAGCCTACACCATTCTTATTACTCGAAACTGTGTGGTACAAGGCAAGCTATATTTCCACTTAGCATCCCAGTCAAGGGGTAGAGGTGCCAGTATCTTATCGCCGTATTAGGTACTGACCTTACGAAGTACGAAGTACAGAGATCGGCATATAGAAATTCTAGATTTTTCATGGTCCATTAAGACATAAGAAAACGTATACCATTCAACAGTTACGAGACAGTTCAGTGGGGATACTGGTATGTACAACTATTGAAGTTGGAATCGTAAAGTAACTAGGTAACCTAAGTAATTATGGTACAATACGCGGTTGAGGTCAAGCCCGTTAATTATGGGTCGTTCGTGGGCTATGTGGGGGTTCAGCTACGGAGGAAATACCCAGTCTCCCGTCTAGACGCCTTAGATATACCCGTCCACCTTCATGATTCAAGTCATTTTCAGGGTCACTCAGACTATTTCAGATTCAACGTTAGAATTGTCTAGTCTGGTCAAACTTTTCTACACGTGTAGAACTAAAATGATCAACAGAGCCACTAAGCATGTGAAAAGCGACGTTGGAGCCACACAGCGCGGTGTGTAATAGATTTACTCTTGACCTTGACTACAGGGTCAAGTCGTTAGTATAATCATGCTGTCCTCGCTTTAAGAGTAAGGCAGAGAGGAAATATTCTAGAAAAATTCGTGCGTCTACGGGCCCGCCACCTCGCAGGCTTTACTGAATTTGGCCTGACGATGTTTCTTTAATACCAAAGGTGGGATTGTGACGACCGTGAATCGTCGATTTGCCGTCCGTCAAGCATCCTTACATGTAGGTACGAGTAGATACAGCTCTCCACCAGGCAAGCTATGGGTCCGGTAATTATAAGATTCCACGAACCCAGCGACGCGGCGAGCTGCGTACACGGCAGGGGAGCATTACATGTCCAGGATCAACTTCGCTCACCCCTTCTTATAGCCTGCAATGCTACATTTCAGCTTCCAGATTCGTCACTCAGAAGGGGGCACTAGCGATTCCAAAACAAACGTCCCCATCTCCAAATTTGACAAGTGCTTGTATTTCCACCATTGCCTTGGCGCGATACCCAACGCCTTGGGACTGGCAGTCATAGATATTTCTAGGCAGGCCCTAGTGGATACAAATATAGAATAGATACACGTGTGTATTGGCAAACATATTTACCAGCTTTGCTCGTACTATGGTAGACCGTTCCTATTTCTGGATCCCGTTATACTTCGTACTACCTACCTAGTCATCGCAGAGTACAGATAAGTTATCATCCCGCCGTATATACGCAATACTGGGTGTGATGCGAAATGCATGAGTAGTGTCGATATTATGTCTCAGTCTCAGCACCTGCACATAGTATTCCGTAAATTACCTATCGATATATTCTGTCGCATCCCGCGCGTGCGTATCCCGGCAAGGTGATTGGATTCTGACCTCTCATTTGCTTGTTCGAAATACGCGAGCGTGGCTGCTGCTCACCGCTTGATGGTGTGCGCATGCAGCCAAGACATCATGATGCAGGAGCCAGCAAAAGGTGAGAGATCCTTAGATACAACATTAATATTAATGTGACGCGGATATTATTTTCGATCTACAAATACTATCCCCTGATGCGCGCATTTCGTAGCATGATACATTGGATGATGATCAGTAGGGATAGCATCGAGCGGATGGCACACATAGATTAATGAAGTCGCCCTAAAAGCATGTTTTGTGCGGCCCGGGCCGGGTGATTCGGTTGGCACGGAGAGCACGTGGAATCATTGTATAATATGGCCATGGGCCGTCCCAATATGTTATGCGAGCGACAAACTCTCGCACACCGTTATTATTCTATTTTTCGGGCATCGATCCTTTTCAAGGTGTCAACTAATGCCGCACTTTGTAGGCTTCATCCGGCAGGTATAAGTGACGATCAGCGCCGTTCTTCGTGAGAACCACCATGCGAATGACACCACCGGAGCTGCCATCCCACTTGATGGCCTCGCTCAGGGCGCCTTTGACGAAATTCACTGCGTCCTGCTCTTCCATTCCTTCCTTCCAGTTCGCGTCGCAGTAACCATAGATGTATGTCGAGCCAGAGCCACCGATGGCATAGGCCTGCTTGTGCAAGGAGCCACCTAATGGGATTGAGTAGACCTGTCCTCCGTGTCGCTCGTCCCAGCCGGCGATGATTAGACCCGCACTGCAAAATGACTATTGTAAGCAACGTCGTATAGCCCCTCGGGTACAGAGCGTAGATAGAGCACGGGCATATTCACCTCAGTTGGTCTTTGTTGGAGTAGCAGATATCTTGGAAGATAGCTGCAGCGGTTTGTGTCGTAGGGGGTTTGCCATTCCGCATGGCAAAGAGACCTAGTTGGTATTGCACGATATCGGCGACGGCTTGGGTATCGGCTGCGGATCCAGATCGACAACACCAGATGGTGTCATGCACTCGTGTAAGTTTATCGGTCACTCGGTTGGCAATGTATGCTCCGGTGGTCGTTCTAGAGTCCGCGCCTATACCATGACATGGTCAGCACTACTCTCGCAGCAAGTGGCGAATAAATGGCCTGTCAGGCGTACCCAATATAACACCATCTTTGAAAGTTACAGCCATACTGTATTCTGTCAGTTCCCAAGCTCGAAAGGACCGCCGTTTGCAGTCTGGTTGGATCGTGCATACATCGAAGTACCGAGGCTAGAATCATGTCAGTTTTGCCTACTTCAGTGGCAGCGCTGACAAGCTTACTTGACCTCGCCCTTCTTTAGTCTATCCATGTCGACGTGGATACCATCTACCCAGAAGATAATCAGCCTAGTTCGAAGGGAAGCAGCAAGCAAGAGCTCATGTAGCCTTTACCTTCGTTCAAGGCCCCTGTCGTGGTGAACTCCATCTTGATCGACGATGCGACAACGAAGCTCAAAGGAGGTGTGATGATTGGGTTGGGAGGCAGGTTTATTGTGGTGGGAAAAGGTCGCTGTTCGAGGTTGAATGATCGTTGAGAAGAATGTAGCTGGATGACAAGCTGCGGGTAGCCGAAGCTGGGCTACCTAAAGCTCAGGCAGCTCCGACGCGCAGCCTCGCACTGCACTCGTGATGGTTGGCTAGACCGCCGATGCCGCCCCACAGCGCACGTATAATCACGTGACATAAGTACATGCTCCTTCGGCAGCAGCCGAGCACTGCTACTACTACGAAGTACTGTATTAGATTTCACATATCTACCGTAAAGCGTTGAAATCTTTTCTATAGGGATATTAGAGGGAACATTGAAGCAATCTAGCTTTCTATTTGTCCGCTTAGCTATAGCATTGGACTCTAGTTACGCCTAGGCAAGCTATGATGAACTTCACATCATCGATTTATAGGGCACATGAGAGAGGAAGCAAGTGAAAGCAAAACAAGAAACACTTGTATACAACACCAGTAATACGTATAGCGGGCTGATATCAGAGCGGCCGCCTCAATATACAATGTTACGACCGGAACTCCAAGCCCTAAAACACAGTGCGTGCTGTCTAATATTCCAACCCCGTGAGGAAAGTCTCTCAGAAAAGCCGATTAAGGGTGTTTGAGCTTATTCTTTATCTGATTTCGTGTCCTGCGCCGCGGGCTCTGCGGCCGCCCCAGTCTCTCCAGCCTCTCCAGCTGCTCCAGTAGTCTTCTTCTTGTCGTCGCCACATCCGCAGTCGTAGAAATCGCCAATCTTGTTACAATCGAACATGGGCTTTTCGAGCCTCTTGTTCACTTGGTTATGTACGTGGCAAGCCCAGCCCGCTGCCGCATTGCGCGAGCCGATTTGGGGTGGGAACTTCTTGAGCAGCTGCTGGAAATGACTGGCGCAATCACCGCAGGGGTAAAGCCGTGCGAACAGTTGGATGTACGTCTTCAGCGCAAGCGAATCGTCCTCGGTCGGCTTCTCGGGAAAACGGGCCATCATTGTGTGAAACAGTTTCCAGCTGGCGCGGCCAAGCTCAGCCCTACAGAGAGACAAATGATTAGTCAACTGCAGGTAACTGGAAACGGACGAGCCGGTATAGATGGTGCTAATGGAGAGGAGTATGAGGAACACATACTTGGCGGTCGCGTTCTCGAGCTTTGGCGCTATCGAGCCACCTTCGAGAATATTGCCTGACAAAGATCCGATTTCCACGCTCCCTTGCGATGCGGTGTCTCTCGGAACGCCTTCATCGTGCATAAGCTTTGGTACGCTGGGTATCGCACTAAACCTGGAAGTGGTGAATGACAGCAATATGAACCCAGCCACCACTATGGTGATGAGTACAGAGATATGTCGCGGCATCGCGTGTGAAGAGAAAGCAAATCCGAAATTAAAGAGAGAAGTGACGATGGTCAGAAAGGTTGCTGGTCATGTAGCGCGAAGCGATGTAGGTCAAGATGCAGTCGCGCAGAAGGATAGGTAGGCAAAATCGAGCGAATGAAGATGAGTAAAGAGCGGCAAGATCATTGCGAAGCAGACATGTTGGGCAAGCGGCGTAGGTGAGGCGAGCCACGTTTTTTTCGCGACGCATTCGATTGATTCTCGGATGATAAGATGTCCTTATTAATAGCACATCCTAACTCACACTAGCACATGGCCCCTGCCAAAGTGTGGGCTAGTAGGGGTCCAGAAGCTAGCGGGGTGTCTAGTTTTAACCACTAAGGAAGACCCACATCTGGAGGATTGGCGATGAATTCGCCTAAGACAAGAGCTACTGACAAGAGGTAAAATGATAGGTAATGGGTAACGCTGTGTTACCCTGCCGTTTCACCTAGGTAAACTGGTAATTACCCTCTATCACCTGGCACAGGACCGAAGCAACGCACCTTTGGATATTTATATGCTTATCAATAATCTCATCTCGATTCTAACATAAATAAGGAGAAATTCACCTCACAAACCCAGATAAAGATCTATACATATGGCTTGATTGCTTAAGCCCGCTGTTGAAGAGAAAACATTCTCGGCGTCCACAAATTGCAATTCGGGGTGAAGTACTCGAATTACATACAGGAGAGAACTGTGTTTAATAGCTTAAGAAAAGAAGAAGAAAAACGGAAATCATCGGTTGGCGCAAGTGTATTTCAGCCGCGTTCTACCTAGGTACGAAGTACAACATGTGCATATGTGCACCGTAACTGGGATTAGTAACGTTGTGTAACGCTAATGTTCAAGCAGGTTTCCGGTGTCAGGAACTGCTTCATAGTCCGTCATCACTACGACCACTTACATCTAGATACGTCATTTACGCGTTGATAATTTTTACAACCATGAGCTTTAAACAGTACGATGGTACTATGAGTGGACCTGGAAACTTCACGTCTTACTAATTCGCCTGCTCTCACCTACACATCGCCAATTGCAACATTTATAGTACGAAGTACTAAGGAAACTGAAACCTCCAGCACCCATCGCATATAATCTCTCGAGCACATAGTCTTTCTATAAGCACCATTAAGATGCCCAACTCTCTGCAAATCGCACTGCGGAACAATACCGATTCCCATGATGTTTTCGCCTACATCACCGGGATCGCACTTCAGCACGGCGGACAGCGCTGCATTCTCAAAGCCGACGGGAAAGGATTATATTTTCCGCAGAATCCACCAGCCATCCAGTCGCCACTGACCGAGGACTGTGCCATCGCGCTCGGCGCGCCGGGGAACACAGTGACGGTAGAAATCCCGCAGATGGCGGGGGGGCGGATCTGGGTGTCGCGGGACGACAAGCTCACGTTCCTGCTGAATCCAGGACCGGCGCTCGTCGAGCCCAGTGTGCTCAATCCGAGCGACCCAAACGCCGGGGTGGACTTCGGGTTCTGCGAGTTCACGCTCAACGACGCCCAGCTGTACGCGAACGTCAGCTACGTGGACTTCGTGCCGCGGCTCCCCATCGCCGTGCATCTCAAGACGCAGAACGGCCCCGAGCAGGTCGTCGCGGGCATGGCGGCCGACGGGCTCGACCGCCTAGCCGACGCGTTGCGCCAGCAGGCGGGCAAGGACAGCCGGCCGTGGGATAAGCTCATCGTCTCGAAAGACGGCAGGGCGCTGCGCATCCTCAACGCGACGCATGGGGATGCCGTCGGGGCGAGCTTCGCGGGCTACTTTGAGCCGTATGTGGACGAAGTCTGGGCGAGAGATCCGGCGCTCAAGATTAACACACAGGCCGGCCCCGGCTGTCTCGACGCCAAAGTCGAGGGGGATAAACTACGGGTTGGCGACGAGGTGTTTACGAAACCCAGTACCGCTGATATCTTGGGATGTAATAGCGGGCCATTCACTACCGGCCCTTCGCCTACGCGCAATGCGATTATCCCGCGTCTGGCGGCGGCATTCGTGAGATCCGCAGTTCTAGAGACCGACGAGCATCCATCCCATCCCCACACCTTTTATCGCAGGGATCCGACGAACCACTACGCTAGGCTCGTTCACGAAGTAAATTTAGACGGGAAAGGCTATGCGTTTGCCTACGACGATGTGCAGCCCGACGATGGCGACGATCAGTCTGGGAAGGTGAACGCAGGCGATCCTGTCCTGTTCACTGTAACAGTCGGTGGTCCTCGCTAAACAGTCCGCCGAAGCTGCGTATTGAATCTGCTTGCGCGATTTCAGCTTCATATATCTCATTATACGGGCACGCACTGCGCAAGCCAAACAATTCTGTCATTTCACTTCACATTTACAAGCACATCCTTGGAATCTCGCAGTAATGAGAGATAACTTTTCACAAGTATTGCTATCTCCCGTCAGTTGATCGAGTTATATGTCATACAAGAGTATCCAATCCCTCTCATAATATCGCCACCGACCTGTTCCGAGATTCCATCCACACCTCCCAAGACGAGCACACTAGAATGATCCTAATTGACAAGACAATGCCGAACGACAAAGACTTGGATGCGCGGACAACTGTATCTAGCCGCTGGGGTTGTTGTTGAAAGCGATCTTGTTGACGGTGCCCGAAGGAACGCTGGTGAGCGCTCCACTAGTGGCAATCGAAGCGATGTAGGAGCACAGCGCCTGGGGAGCACGAGCACCCTCGGCAGCTAGGAGGTAGGCGCCGAGGCCGGCGATGTGGGGAGAGGCCATGGAAGTGCCGGAAATGGTGTTCTACATTTAAGGCACGTGTTAGTGTTTACAGGGCTGAGACGTTTGGGAAGAGAGAAGGGAGGGGTCAGCCACGTACGGTACCACCGCTGTTCCAGGTCGAGAGGACATCCTGGCCAGGGGCAAAGATATCAACAACGGTGCCATAGTTCGAGAACGAAGCCCGAGTATCAGACGACGTGGAGGCGCCGACGGTGCACACGGTAGACTCTCCCGCGGGCGACGTCGTGGAGGCATCGGTGTTGCTGTTGCCAGCAGCCACGGCGAGGAACACGCCAGCGTTGATCATGGCGCGTGCAGCGCTGTTGATGGACGAAGAGCTGGTGCCGCCTAGCGACATATTGGCTACGGAACCCTTGGGGCAGCTTCGGGTCGCCGAGTCCGACGTCACGTAGTTCATGCCCGCTACAACACCCGAGGTCGAGCCGGAGCCGGATGCGTTGAGCACCTTGACGGCATACAGCTTGGTCTTCTTCGCCACACCGTATGTCTTGGAGCCGATGGTGCCGGCAACGTGGGTGCCGTGACCATTGCCATCCGAGTTGGAGCTGTCCGCGTAGTTGGCTAGGAAGGTAGCCCGGCCCTCGAATTCCTAAAGCTACGCGTCAGTACGAAGACCACGATGGAATTTGATGTGGGAGCCACATACCGCGTGCGCGGTATAAATACCGGTGTCGACAACGTACGCACAGGTTCCCTCGCCGGCGGTTTCATCGTATACGTAACCACTTGCGCTACGGCTGTGGTGGGAGATACGGGACAGTCCCCACGTGGAGCCTGACTGCGTGACGAACGCGTTGATGCTCATGATAGAATCTTGCTCGATGAACTCGACCTATAAGTGCCCTTCAGTCAGTGATCATCAGAAAGAGCCCGAAGGTTATCACTCTTACGTCGGGGTGGTTCTGCAGGTTCTCAATCTCCTCAGGAGTAAGAGCGCTCGCAAAACCCTGGAAGCCAGGAACATCATAGACGTGATCGGGCTCAGCAGCCGTGGTCGTCATCGTTCTGTGCAGAGAATCGGTGGCAGCATTGTCGTACAGCTTGACGATGTACTTGCCCTCGATCAGGTTGCTGCCGGTGCTGCGCGGGATGTGGAGAGGCGCGGGCGAAGCTCGCTTTGAAGGAGCCGCGAGGGCAACCGACAACAAGGACAGAAGCACAGAGTAACGCATATCGGTGGCTTTAGAGGATCGTGGAACAAGTATGGGTATGGTAAAAGGGGTACCTCTCGAGTGTCTGTTCTGCCAGAGCAAACTCCAACCTCTGTCACGACGGCATCACGACTATTTATCAACATCGCAAACTCGAGCTCCTGAAGCTCCTCATTCTCGTGAACCACTATCAGATTGTTGGGCCTTCACATCGACCTTCCAGACAAGGAAGCTCGCAAGGTCTAGCCATCCAAAGCGTTCCATTCATCCAGCAAGGTCCTCGACGATGCTACTCGAGTTGCAACCATCTTGTGTTGTTCGCTAGATAATCCGGAATGACGTGCAGCCGCGCGAAACCCCTTATCTAAGACCCCGGTCCGACGAGAGCCTTGTTTCTCGCGCAATGCTACTCGACATTGGCCAATATTAATGCGTGGACCCTTGATCAACCCATCATCTGCCGTGCAACTGCATCGGATATTGACAATGGCGCCTTCGAATGACTTCTGTGCCAAGCCCTCGGTGCTACTACAACATTCTGATACTGAGAGCCGATATTGGTGGGGGATGCTATGAGAAACCCTCTTCAAGTAAGCTTCGCGTGCCATTCTTAATGATAGATAGGCTTCATGTTGCTAGCTTCCTATCCCGTGTAGCAGCACAACGCTGGTCGAATACGTGGAATTTACTTGGCGCTCGAGATTCTATCATGATGTCGCATTGCCGGCCGCGAACTAAATAGTGATTGTGTCGCGGTCAAGCGCGTTAGCGCTGCCAATGCTTCTAGAGTGTCCCGTGGTGTCTGCGTCGACGATCGCCTTCCCGATCAAGTAAATACTCGACTTGGACAACAGCTTGGGCTGATCAAGCAGGAACCTTACAAATGATCAGTCAAGCCTTTAGAACTGAGGGCTATATATAGCGGGTCATCTCGGGATTATTGAACTATGGATGACTAAGAACTTGATGTCGCATCAAAAAGTGCCGTGCGGTTCATATGCGTATTGCTCTCTGTATATTTTCTGACCGCCAAATCACGAAACTACCGATTAGTGGCTACATGCATATCTACAGCAGGAATCCCGTTGGTCGCATGGTACTTTGGACGTGCAGAGTTGGTAAAACCTCACTCCTGCAATGGCACACGTGTCAGCTGAGGGGGGTTCTTCATCTATTCATCAGATTCGCGCGCTGATAACCAGCTCTCAGGATGTACGTAAAACAAAGCAAGCTTTTAGATAAGTGCCTAATCCCCTGACACAAGAGCTGTAGCCAAGCTTGTAAGAGCTCGCCAAGGACTCCAAAATCAACCCCGATTAGAGGGGAGCAAAAAGCCAAGCAGTTGACGTCGGGGTCAGGTAGATTGCTTCCTGCGAGATGCGCCGGCGGCAATGCGCGGCAACGTCGTAGGGCACGCGAGATAATGTGCTCTACGCTGTGCGAGGGCTAGCTACGGGTTGGGTTTGATATCGAAGCACTCAGTTCTCGATCCCACGGTTGTAGACGACGATCGATTCGAACATGCCCGTTTGTCGTTGCACCTTGCCAAGTAATGGTCACGCCTAGAGCACTCTCTTCGGGGCTTTTTGAGATTCCGGCGTTACAGCCTTGCGCTATAGAGATGCTCCTATGGTCAGCCCTAGCCTGCCGTGTCATACCTTTGCGGTGTTAATGATACCTATTAAGTGCGCATGACATCGCATTAGTCGAGAGGAAGAGCTTGAATATGATACAGCCTTACTAGATGAGGATGCCGGCTAACCGCATCTGCGGGGGCAACAGTCTTTTCGTCACGCTATATGATGGAATAACCACACGCCGTTGCCGTGATCCGTTTCTTGGCCAAAATGGACAACGTCGTAATGGCCCCGGTGAGGAGTTGATGCCACTGCAGCAGCTTAGACTTTAGCGTGAGTCGTCTCCGTAACTCGTCAGGTAAAGCTGATATTATTTGGAGCATGTTGAGAAAGGCATACTATCAAAATGCAGTAGGCGCAATATTTCTACAATACAAGATTTATCTGAGAGGGTCTAGATAGGTCTGATCCGGCCCCCACACACCAGATTCGAGATGTTCGTGTGTTTTTTTGTCCCCGACGTGCAGATTATTGAACCGACACTCTCGTTGACGTCTTTCGGAAGGCTCCGAAAATAAGCATTACTGAGCGAACAATCAGTATCTATTGTATTGAATACGAGTTTAATATCAGCAACCGGGCATCAGGTAAATGGCCTTTATGTAGGATGGGTAGCGGTAGTTAGACATGAATCCACAAGGAAAGTTGAACTTAATGATATGCGAGCTAACTCACGAAGGCGTATCGTTGCGTCGACATCCTCTCAAGTGGCTATCACCAATGTTTGCGCGTCTATCACCTCAATGTTGATAGTTAATGCCGTATAGCGTCATCAGGCTATCTATCATATCCGTGTTACACTCAAGTTCTACATTTCGACTATAATGTTCATGGAATTGGAACCTAGGATCAGCACTTAAGCCTGCATTGGCCATTAGCGAAAATCCTCTGTTCAGATTCTCGCGAAAAAGTTTTTGTTTGAACGGAAACGAACAAGCTCAACGAAACCCGCCGCGCCGAGTGCCAAAGATCCGGCATAAAACATGGCCGGACGATAAGCCTGGAAACCCGCGTCTTGTCCGCCATAAGCATCGAGTAGATATCCCGCAATAGGGGCTCCCTAGATGCATTGTGAGTAAGATATTCCCCGAGCTTAGATACTTTGGCGTCTTACCAAGAGATAACCGCCAGACCAGCTTGTGACTATCATCCCCATAGCAACTGTGACGCGAGCGGAGCCGAAGCAGTTACCAACCACCGTTGGCATCGTAGAGAAGAAACCCCCGTTCGCCATCCCATTGACAACGCTGAATACGGCCAGCGGACCCAACGTAGTAGAAACTGGCCAGACGGCGAGCATGCTAATCGCCGCTAAGCTGAGCGATAGGAATAGGGAGTTAAGAGGACCAATTCTATCGCATAAAACGCCGCTGAAGATTCTTCCTATCGCCGACGCAAAGTTGAATCCCGCAAGCAATCCCGCACCCGTGGCAGAGCTTAAACCAATGGCATTTGCGAAGAGGGGAATGAAAAATGGAGGCACGAGAAGAGGAAAAGTCCCTATAGCGCCGCCAATGAAAACGAAGACGAAATTCAGATCTTTGAATAACGGCCTTCAGACAGTTAGCGCTCTGGCACGAAAACAGGCTTCGAGTACATAAACACCATACCACTCAACAAATCCTCCTCTACGAACCAATGTGCGCTCTTTCAGGAACCATGCCGCAGGTAACCCCGTGACGAGAGTACTGAGACCAAGTACCCTAAATGCCCAGGCCGGGCCAGAGTGTCGGATCAACGGGTCGAGCGATATACTGAGAACGGCACCTCCAAAGCCACCGCCAGCAAACACAATGCCGTTGGCTAGTCCGCGTCGCTTGCTGAAGTACTGTGCTGGTGTGCTCGAAGTGACCTAAACTTCCTTAGCACAGGTATAACGGAACTGATACCCCTTGATCTATAAATGTGCACTCACTATGAATGTAAGTCTGCAGTCCAGTTAGCAAAAGAATGAAGTTGCGTAGGCGGAATAAACTGCTTACCCAAATCCCAGTCCTAGCAACACACCCTCGGTAATAAAGAGACCAGGCACGCTTTTCGAAGCGAAACTCGCCAAAATCTCAGCAAGACCGATAAGAAACACACCCAGCATTCCCGTGTACCGCACGCCGATTATACGCATGATGCGTGAGTTAAGAGTAGCCACAGCGGCGAGCAGCGTAGGGCCAAGCGCCCCTACGAATGACAGTACTCCCGGTGTTGACAGACCCTCTTTGACCAATGCACCCTGGATGACTCCCCAGCTATAACTTGTGCCGATCGTCCACCACGATAATACTGCACAGGCAAAAACAACCACCCAGCCGTAACCACCATCTGGAACATCCGAGTCGGCTAGGCGCGAGGCTTCTAGGACAGGATCAACATCTTCGTTTCTTGGGGCTTCAACATGTTCGCGCTGTAATGCCGTGAGCCTTTGGTCGCCTAGCTCGAAGGCTGTGGTAGTAGACGTTGTGGTTGCCATTGGAAAATGGTAACCCTGCAGCTCAACTCCAATGCGGGCGTGGGAAATCTATTATTTGAGCCCTTCGGCCGAAGAGCTCTGATGAAATGATCGCAACAAACAAATCCTCCTCTTTTTTTCTTTATAAAAAAAAAGCCTTTTAACGAATCGGGCAGTGACTCATGATATCTACGGGTCAATTAATTACCTATACCTTTCTGCTTACAAGTCAAGGTTAACCCACTTGAAGGGCGCTGACGACAGCTCGGGCTTGCCGCTAAACCTTACCAAGCACCAACTTAGCTAATAACTCACGATTCTACGGCCGAGTATAGATCTTATCGGCCCATGAAAAACTTTACTTACTATCCAATTCTATAACAATACTAAGCCCACGACTTTCAACGTCGAGGATGAAGAATCTAGAGCGATTCATGATTGAAATCATGGTCGTCAGGGGTAAGCATTGGACGTTCTATCTCTGTGAAGAACCTCGCATGTTGCATAGGGTGACGCGGTCCAACTTGCATATGTAGGTACCCGTGCCATACCTGCCATTCAATTCGGTCGGCAGATTTCCATGTGGGTTCATGTGCATGTCAGTACAGTTACCTCAGGATCACGGTGAGCTCTGATTGACTATGTATGGGACCGAGTTCCCAGCCAGATTTTGATAGATCACCCGTGCCTCATGATCTCTATACTTGGAATCAAAGCATATCTCACTGCGCCTCTCGCTCCGGCCGTCTTTCGTTGCCTCGATCCTGGCGCTCGACCTTCTTCACTAACTACCTTATGAAGAGCGATAATGCGACAGACAAACCAACCTCTAGCTTGGGCTATAGTATTTAGTGATCCTATCATGGACTTATGAAAATCATGCCATGATATTGCATTGTTACACCTGCGCTACTATGTACCTGGTGACGGCTCAACACACAATGGTAATGAGGCAACATCACTGCCTTAAGACAAAAATGCGATATCGGTATCCAGTCACTACCTAGCCTACCTAGCCGAACGATGTGATTCGGCATGTCAATAGAAAATTTAGACTTTGCGCAATATTTACCATCCGCAAGAAAGTATGGAGGATCATGAGGACTGCTCCAACAACTCGAAGTTTTGAGCTACACATATCAGATCGACCCTATCTATCTGAGTTATGATTAGTCCTCTATAGTGAAATATGTGAAGTATGCAGCTATTCTAAATTTCACGCATTTTATATTACAGATTCAGTGTGGTTAGAGATACGTGAAGGATATACATGTCTGCTATGAGAACCGCTCCGACTATCCGAATATATAGTGCAAATAATGGAAAAAAGAAATTCGTCAGTTAAAATTGTATATGGATGCAGGACTAACCTTTTTCTGTTGATTTTGGCATAGTTCAAGTGTAAGAGCATTTATTCTGGCGCAGTATATTGCTATCCAGCTACACCTGGTTAAAGTGAGTTTCATAGCATTCTCAGGTTGGCAGAGCGATTCTAATGCCCTATCATCAGAGCAGGCTCGAGAAACGGTGTCTTATTCCCGATGAAGATAATTATTTATATAAGATTTCTTAACTTTGTATGCTAATACTGCTCACCTGTCAGACTGTCTAACCTACGTTCAGGGAGCGCCCCTCGGTCTCTACACACCTATACTGCCTACCAATATAAGTACGTCAGAACTCAGACATTGTGACACATTGAGTTGCGATATGGTTGTTTCAAGTTGGGGCGGGATGGTCAGTCAGGGTTCACTGCGTGCGACAAGACAATTTTCCAAGCCACTCAAAACGCTGAGGTTGGCACTGGACCCCTCAAGGGAGAACACATTGGCTATGAATTTGCAGGATGAGCAAGCCCCCATTTACGCCGCTTGTGTTAAACATAGATTATCGGTACTGGTAATTACACGAAGGATTGGGCTTTGATGACTGGCTACTTACGGAGTAATAAACAGGCTCAATTGTATCGCGCCGAACCTCGCAGTAGGTCGAAGTAATGTGCAACAATACTCAGTCTGACAATAGTGATTGTGCACCCAAGAATGCAGATATCGCTTGTGTGTACTGCGCAACCAAATAAACTGTTCGTACAATACTCGAGAAACATTTCCTTGTTAGGACTGGTCTAATTTGCCTGGTGCAAGTCCTCCACAAAGCTTAGCACCATCGCCCAGCACAAGTACTTCGTAGTGTACGTACATGTCTCCACGTTCTGAGAAACATTCAAACCAAGTAAGCACCTACATGAACGTTACATGAGTGGTACCTGAACCACTAATCTTACTAGAACGTCATGAAAACCTCCAAGTGTACTCCGTACAGCAATCATCAATAAATAAACGATGCGTCCAAACAAGACCTGTCTACTACATATGTACGCAGATTGAGAGAGGACTTATCCGTACAAAACCCATAGGAAAATATACAGAGTACCTACTGGGATCAGCATCTTCTCGTGTTCGACCCACCCCACTAAGTGAGATCTCTGGGTCGGTACGGGTGCAGCCGACTGTGAAAGAGGCTGTGCATAATGAATGAGATTTGTCGTACGTACACTACAACATCTACTTCTCACTACCTACGGCACTGCCTCACTGCTTCACTACCGAATCCTCTGAAGCATTTCTTTCCGATTTCCGAGCGCTACTCCTGAAAATCAATTTTTTAAATGCTCCGAAACCCTTTATACACAAGCCATGAACGCAGCGTTCATCGTAGCGTTCCGCCTTTGTCGCATAAGTAGCTATCCAACTCGAGTCTACGAAGTAAATTGTTCAGTCTTTCTGCTTACAACGTAGCCACCATGTAGGTACCGTAGCCTTAGGTGCATGAACGTGTTCGTAATTGAGGGGATTCCTTATTAGGACAATGCGCAGTAGGGTAACGTAAACGGCAGGCTTGTCTCAAGAAAGTGTTCTAGAGAATGACAGGCCGGTCCTGATTGGGTAGGTCAATGACCAGTGGAGGTTTCCAATTTCATTATTCTGTTGCCTTGCCCTTACGAGGGTCAGCGGGGCCGTACGCAGCGTACTAGGTAGTATTTGTCTAGTGCCAGGTAGACTAAGTGGCCCCGTGCCGAGCCTTCCACCTGACTGGCCAGATGGGACACATCCAGGACCGCATAACGTGGCGTAATATAGGTAGGTACAGTACCACCGTAGTGTACATACGCTGGGGGCAGCGTGCTTGCTGTGTGTGAGTGTGCTGGAACAGTGGAAAGCGTTGGCTATCCTGATTTCTTGTTGACGCTTGCTGCCGCCATAACGTCAGTCTCTCCGCCTCTCCCGATCATCAACACCAAACCACCGTCTTCTCCCTAATAATGCCGTAGGGCAGATTTCATTCGCTTTATCATCCGACGTGTTCTGCTTGGACCTCTCAGAACTCAAATCGACATTTCGCAATTCGTACTACGATCCCGATCGCCATCGCGACAAATAGCGTCTCCGACGACTCCGTTTTCAGATCCGGCGTGCCGCACTGCGCCGCCTCTGCCGCTGCTGCTGTCAAGAGACAGAGTTCCGTGGACCCGACAACAACACCAGTCGGGTCGTCGGACATCGTTCTAGCACATCGCGCTGGGCCATCTCTTGCCGAGACGCGCGACTGCTCTTCGTCTACCGGTCTAGACACGGGCTCGCCCGTCATCACCACCATATCAGCATCCGCATCCACATCCGTGGGCAACGCCCGACATGGCTTCACCAGCATCATCGGCACGGGCGCTCCTGCTCCATCTCCTCTGCCTCTTCGCCTTCGTTCTGCCATCAAGCGCCGAGCGCAAACTCGAGACCAACTCGCTCAACTCATGCCAGGCCAACTCGGGCTTCACGGCCAGCCTGTTCAACCTTCGCTATGTACCATCCAAGAATTCCATCGACGTCAACATCAGCGCCGTCTCCACCATCGAGGCCCATGTCATCTTCGATGTCTCCATCACCGCCTATGGTTATGAGTTTTATTCGCTCAATCTCGACCCCTGCAAGTTCAACCTGGCCGGCTTCTGTCCCATGGTCTCCGGCAACCTGGGCGATCCCTTCAGCTTGACCGTTGATCCGTCGACTGCTAAGCTTGTGCCCGGAATTGCTTACACCTTTCCCGATATCGATGCCAAGGTGATGATTTACATCAATGCCACGAGCGGCCCGATGACCGGTCAGAGCCTTGCTTGTCTGGAAGCGAACGTATCGAATGGCCAGACCGTTGATCTGATCGGTGTGAAATGGGCATCTGCCATCGTCGCCGGCCTCGCTCTCGTTTCGTCTGCAGTTCTCTCTGGCTTGGGGCATACGAATGCCGCATCTCATGTAGCTGCTACCGCCCTGGCTCTTACGAGCTATTTTCAATCGCAGGCTATCGTTGGCCTGGTTGGAATCCCGCTGCCTCCAGTTGTTCAATCATGGACTCAGGATTTCCAATGGAGTTTGGGCATTGTCAATGTTGGTTTCTGTAAGTGACACGTTGAATTACGGTTTGGCAGGGGGGCTCGATCTTTCTAAGCTTCCGTTGTAAACTATATTACGACCTGCTTTGCATATCAGGCTACTGTTCCTCCATATACCACATCACTAACTCGAGCCTAGTGCAAAATATATTTACCTGGTACCAGCGCTCAACTGGCGGTACGGCGGCAAGGATAATTGACACACTGTCCACTGTGTCTGTTCAGGTCCAGAAACGCTCCGAGCCCCTCGTGGCGCCAAGTATGAGTTTATTTAAACGTGCAGAAGCAATTGTGCCACGTTCTGTGTCGACTCATGTTTCCAGTCTCGCGAAACGTGGAAACGTCCGAACCAGCTACGGTAGTTATATCGTTTATGGTATCCAGCGCGTAGCCTTCCGTGCAGGTATTGAGACCACAAATCTTTTCCTGACGGGCATCGTTTCGTTCTACGTCGTCATGGTGTTCGCCGCAATCATTGTCGCACTCTTCAAAGGAGCATGCGAGCTTGCGGCCGCGGCTCGATGGACTAAGCGCGATACATTCTTAGATTTCCGAAATGGATGGCGTGAGTATCCCTTACATGGAACTAGTCTCAGACCGCGTCATACTATTTGAAGAGAAACACTAATGATAGGATTTAGTTACCGTGCTCAAAGGTATTCTCTTCCGCATCACGCTCATCGGATATGCGCCCGTGACCATCTTGTCCTTGTGGGAATTCACCCAGCGAGACTCCGCGGCGGAAGTGCTTCTTGCCGTATTTTTCCTCTTATACGTCAATATCAGCTTAATCTGGGCCTCATACAAATTGATACGAATTGCTCATCGTTCGGTTTCCTTGCATCGGAATCCCGCGTATATCCTCTTTTCGGATCCCCAAACACTTAATAAATGGGGTGAGTGTTCCCGACACGGAGTTCTTGCTAAGTTTCGTCGTTGAAGTAACCATGTTAACCTGCGAACAGGTTTCCTCTATATTCAATTCCGTGCCTCGGCTTATTATTTCATCGTACCGGTACTTGGATATACTATACTAAAAGCTTTCTTCATCGCCTTTGCACAGAACGCCGGCACCGTCCAAGCTATCGCATTACTGCTCATTGAAGCTGGAGCCCTTATCGCAGCTGCCGTTTTACGGCCATGGATGGACAAGAAGATCAACTCTTTTAATATTGCCATTTGCGCTGTAAATTTTATAAACGCCATCTTTTTATTAATCTTCACCAAAGTTTTCGACCAGCCAGCCATTGTTACTGGGGTCGTCGGTGTAGTTCTATGGGTTCTCAATGCTGCAACTACATTGATCTTGCTTCTGGTTCTCATTATCTCTACGGCTATTGTTTTCTTCACCGATAACCCTGATGGTCGATATAAGTTCATGGGCGACGACCGAACCTCGTTCATGAAGTCTCAAAGTCAGTTGACTGCGACCGGCGAGCTCGATGCTTTAGCAGTGACAGCTCGCGGCGAGAAGGCGGGATACGGGTCTGGGCTGGATGACAACGAGTCTCTCCAACCGCCCTCGTTCACTCAGGCACCGCGGTCGCGCCCGCAGTCTATGAACAGGCCATCCGCATCTGTGGCAACTGCTTCTACGACCACTGTGCAAAACGATCGTGCACGTATGTCTGCCGATCGTCATTCATTCATTACACCACCCGAGGATGATATACCACGAACCATGAGTCCCTCGACTCACGCTACTACACGAGCGCAAAACGCTAGCCCTTGGCAACGGGGCGCCGGATATGAGGATCACTGAACCAAGTCTCGAATTGAACGTCGTTTTGAGCAGTTTCAAGCGCCTTCTTTGTCGGGATTAGCCAATTGGGACTGTTGGAAGCGCGGCTCACGATTATACGCATCCGTCCTTAAGGATATCAAAATTTCGGACGGTGTATATCCCGGAGCGAGAGCCGGGCATGTTGAACTATGCATTTCCAATATGGACTGTAGATAGGATGTTGATACTGGGCAACTTCTGGTAATAATTATGTACTTGAAGTGGAGTTGCGGGCGTTATTGAAGGTAAAGAGGGTTATCTGTTAGCATTTTCATCGTTCCCTACATTATATATTGATCCCAATAGCACATCACGGCCAATCTCGGCAGATTCAAGAAGTACTGTGCCAAATGCAATGGTTGTTCATAATCCGGAAGCACCTCTTTACATGGTCGCTTTATAGCTTTTTCGAATAGTCGGCACTGAGTCTATCTCTAGCAGGAATGCTTTCATATACGTTGTGGTCCACCAGCACAAGACACCGGAACTTCAAGTGAGTTACACGAAAAGAATTTACGATTGAAAAGTTTCTGCTGATTTAGAAACATTATTTAGGTATTGCGATCTCATTACAGAGTAGTTAGTTTCCAATTGACCACAATTCGAAACGCCTAGTTTCTGATTTTCCATCACATCCCAAACGATTTATCCAACGAAGCTCATCTAAAACGAGGTGAGTTTTCTTTGCTACTCGTGTATAGAAAACAGGACTTGATTTAACATGAGGAAGCCCCATCATCCACCACCGAACGAATTAGATTACCACCATATTAACCAGAGCTCCGCAGAACATCGTCCCACTAACTTAAAGCAGAGCCGCGGCGCCAATGATACCGCCCAGGGCCGCGGCACCGGCAATGACACCGGTGGGTCGCGCCGCAGCAGCAGTGAGAGGGGAAGTGGAAGTCGAAGACGCGCCAGTAACGGTCGGGTAAGGCGTGGGCGTGACAGAAACAGTGCCGTTGGATACACCGCTAGGGGTCGACGTGGCCGTGGCCGTGGGTTTGCAGAGCGCGCCGGTGCCCGTGAGCAGGGAGTTGAGGTAGCTGGTGATGGACTCGGCGGCCTCGCCCGTGGTCACGCACTGCGTGACGAAGGCGTCGTATTCGCTGAGGTGGGCGCGGCCATAGCTCACTACAACCGCTGGAGTCAGTAATTACCCTTTCAGGCAGCTCTGGAACTCCCAAGATATACGTCTGGAACAAGCTCCTCAGACATCCAGGAGCCTCAAGATACTATAACGGGGAAAAAATGAGTCCAGGGATAGCTCACTAAGCGCAGAGCCCCAAGACTTGAATTCGGGCAGGACCGAGGCGGGCAGCTCGGGCACGATGCCGCAGATCACTTCGACGAAGCCCTCGGGATCCTGCAGCGTGTCTGGCGGCAAGGTGGTTGTTGGCCGAGCCTCGGTCCCCGTGGGCTGGCGGTAGCCTAGAGGCACCGCTAGATATGATAATACGTCGGCGGGAGGTTGGGGCCCTGCGGTTCTGAGAGCGTTGGCTGATGAAACGCACGATGCGTCGGTGATGGTCGTTATGGCCTGAGCTGAAGACGTGCCCGCGAGGAGGGCCGTGGCGAGAAGGGCTTTGGTTCTGTACATGATTGTTACGTTGGATGGCTTTGAGATTTGGATATTTTAAACTTCATATGAACACAGGCAGCTCGTGAGATTGGGACATATCAGAGATTTACACGGATCGGGGACGATAGTTTTATATTCAAAGCACGCCTACCAGAGAACTAACATAATTGGAATTCAACGACTGAGCTAACTAAAGAAATTGCCTAGTTGCAATTATACATACCGTGCCGTTCCTTACACGATCCAAGTATTGTTTACTCCATAGTCTAAAAGCTTAACTGTCGGAACCGTCGGTGTTGTCAGATAATAGTCTGCGCAGCTACCGGTAGCTACTTACACTACTCCATACCGACACGCCCTTACAGACGTGAACTTGTCTATATTAGGAAATGATGTGTTGAACTTGGTGACATATCATATTTCATTGTCAAAGCTTAAATTTTCTCTACACCTCCATCGTCCACGTTTGTCATCAACCTCGCACTTTGAGACCTCGAATTTCTACCCGAAGCTCAAATTGAATAGCATTGGACGCAAGCATCCCTAGCAACCGTCGCATAATCCTTGAAGCAGCGCAATCATGTAGCTTATGGACCGCCAGAAACTAGATCAATCTCTCACATGTCTTCGGATATTGTATTGTCTAAGCTACCGTGCTCCGATACGTGACATCGATGGCAGCAGGGTTGACCCCTTCGTTGTTTCAGACGATTCTTCAATCCTACTAGTAGATATAATATCAAGAATCCTACGCATAGAAATATCACCCAGCCGCACGATATTGCTGACATATCAAGGTAGGTAAATATCTGGGTTGCCATCCTGGCGAGCGGAGACGGCCTCGGATCGGCGCGTTCGGGCAGTTCTTAGCTCCCGCTAGGACCGACCAACCGTCCGTCCGCTGGTCTGACCGTAGATAATTACACCAACCACATGGACTACGCTGGATGCTAGTGCTGTGCCGCCAGAGTCATACCGTCTAATCTCGGGTACCAATCAGATCATTTCAATATATGCTCATGGTACATGTCCATAATTACAATAATACAAATCGATCGCTCTGACGATCAGGGGGGAGTACCGCGATTGACCGTAGGGCCGAACCCCGTGTCGACCACGTTATTACGTCCGTGGATTCGGGGTTTATGCACTGGTTTTTCTCGGTATATCAGCCATGCCCCCTTCATACATCGGTCATCGCTCCCCGGGCTTGAGCGGCTCGTCGCGAATTTGAACGCAAGTCCCAGTTAGTACAGTCTAAACATATGGTTTATATCTGAATTCTATATCTCATTCAATATGACAAATCTTTCGATACATCTCGCCCTGATGGTCGCTACATCAATGGCAGCCATATAGTACAACAAAGTAGTTGAAAGACGCTGTTGAGGGTATGCAGAAGTAGTCTTCACGTGCGGTAAGATCATTGGCTCAGCCGTATTGGCTGTTTCAATAGTTTATACTAACATTTGAGATACGAATGTAGGGGTGGTTGGCATGGATGAAGTTGCGTCGGTCTAGAAAATACCAAGATCAATACGTTGGCCAACATTTTACTAATTAGTCGGACGGCGATGCTAGTCGTTTACACGTGGGAGAACTATCATAAAACCCGACACGTTACTCGATCGATATCCCGTCCAATCGATTCCAAACTGCGGGATACAATTATTCCTATCAAGTTCCTGATGCGACGATCTTGCGTGATAGGGAGTAGGAAAGAGTATTGAGATGCGGCCAATTTTAAGGAGTATTTTAATTCCCATTGGCTACAAAAACCAACTACATTTCGGCGTTGATATTCAGGGCTATATGACTCGTCATTTGCGCTGCTTCGGCTAAGTTAGTAGTGTAGCATCAACGTCGGTAGGGATCGAAGTTGCATTGCAGACGAGCAAATTCCGAACCCACGTCCCATTAACGAAGTTCAATGAAACGAAGTGATTATTTAGCAATCCATGATAAGGCGGATTCGCGTCGCCCTACACAATGTGTATTCGCTATCACGACGATGGCTAAGAGCGCAGCCTATCTAGCTTCAAACTCAATGCTCTCTAACCGACTTGTGCTCGAGTTTCTTGGACGCCATATTATCCGCCTTCTCCTTCTTCTTCCGAAGCATCTCTGCCTCCTCGGCTTGGATCTCTGCATCTTGTCTAGCGCCCTTCGACGGTTGGTTCCCATGCATGGTAGCCTGCATTGAAGGCGTCAATTGAGGGATGTTGGAACGGATGAGGTAAATGGTATAGCACGTACGCTGTATAATGGATCGGTCTTATAACGTTCTTGGATCTGGGCTTGGGTCTAGCGGACTTTAGTCACTGAACGCATTTCGGAGAACAGACAAATAAATTGTACATCTTCGGTGAGCATCTCGTCCATAGCTTTATGCTGATTTTCTAATTGGAATATACTATTAGTCTTAGAGACCCATAACGGCGGCACCTGATATGATGATACTGACTTTTCATGTAGCCTTCTACATTGTGTAAATGATGTCGCTGCTCTTGGTGGATGGCTTTATGAGAGTAGTTGCGCTCGTCTCCGTCCTCGAATAGACTGGGTGTTCCTGTACTGGGTTGTCCTGCCATGATTGCCACGGTATTGATAGATGATGGAATACGCGACTTATAGGATCTAATGGAACCGCAATGCCTTAGGTCGTATGTTGTATGTTTACAAAACTACCGACGATAAATTGAACATTGCTATGTAGATACTGCTATGGCCTAGTGTCTGCGTCATAGCATTACCGCTTGACGTCTATATAGCGGGCCTATCGAACCTTCTTCTTGCGAACTGAATCTACTATTGGTATCATAGCTCACTGCAGGTGATTATTTGTAGGCAATTCTGCTGTGCACTAGGTAATAGAATACCTGACCTCCGTCATCATATTGTAGGTAGCGTGAATTGGCCTTGGACTATAGCAAATAAGCACCGGACAAA
This sequence comes from Nemania sp. FL0916, assembly GCA_022578715.1. Classification (NCBI taxonomy): domain Eukaryota; kingdom Fungi; phylum Ascomycota; class Sordariomycetes; order Xylariales; family Xylariaceae; genus Nemania; species Nemania sp. FL0916. Next base: position 144,418 of record MU390271.1, read on the forward strand.
ATAGTCGGACACCAATTGAACATACAATTTCAAGAGTAATAGATCAAGTGCACTGTAAAACTCGCAAAATTATAATAATGTAGGCAATTGCGATCCATCAACGGGGAGGGGTTCGATGATGTCATTATGAACTCTCCAACTGGTCAATTTATGCAGTGCTATGTTGTTAATCGTCGCAAATGGAGTACGGTCGTGATAGAGCCCTAATTCTCTGATTGACATACATGGTCAATGAAACTGGGTTTTCAGGCACAATGACCTTTTTCAGGGCTGTCTCCGCCGCTCTTTTGCTCAGCGTTTACATCTATGTCGCTGCCGTGCAGTATTGGCTACCTGTAGCTACACCAGTGAGAACTGAACAGCACGCGACCGGTCTCGAGATACCCTCTATAGGCATAGGAACGTGGCTGTCCGACAGAGACGCTGTCGCGCACGCCGTCGAATTCGCCTTGAAGTCGGGATACAATCATGTCGACGCAGCATTGATATACGGTGCGTCCATCTCGACCGTACGTCTCAATTGAACGAGCTGATCAGTCTGCCAGAAAATGAAGATCAGACGGGAAAGGGAATTCGGGCGGCCAATTTACCCCGCGACAAGCTTTGGGTGACAAGCAAATTATGGAATCCCCATCATCGGCTCCCGGAAGCAGCTGCCGCTATCCAAAAGTCAATTAAAGACCTCGGGGTGGGATATTTGGACCTCTACCTCATCCATTGGCCTGTGGCATTTGTTCCTGGCGAGGGGACGAAAGTAGACGAGGATACTACAATCGTCGACACTTGGCGCGTGATGGAGAACCTTGCACGCGCAAATCTGACAAGGAAAATTGGCATCTCGAATTTCTCCAAGAAGGATGTCGAAACTATCATGAAAATCTGCGAGATTTGCCCGTATGCACATGAGTTTGAGACACATCCGTACCTTCAGCAGCAGGAATTTGTTGACTATCACAAGGAGATTGGCGTCAAAGTGATTGCATATTCCCCACTGGCCAATACCAATCCGACCTACAAGGACAAGAACACGCTGGAGCCGATTCTCAAGGATCCATTTTGGGCCGATCTGGCGGCCAAGAAGAATGCCACAATCGCACAGGCCGTTCTAGCATGGGGCCGTCAGCGCGACACCATCATCATTCCCAAGAGTATACACGAGAAGTATATCGCAGAGAATCTTGGCGCGTTGGACATCAGTTTTACGGACAGCGAGATGCGTGATATTGCGGACCAAGACAAAAAGACTCGCATGAACAATCCCGGAAAGAAATGGGGCATTAAGCTTTTTGCTGATCTTGATGATCCAACACGCTTGGACGACAAGGACGATGAGGGTGAGGACGAGCTTTGAGGACTCGTCCTTACAGATTTTCTACGGTATTAAATCCGTTAGTTACGAATGTTATGATGGACAATGATATTGTAGGAGCTAGGTATGGTCATGTGAGTAGTTAAGGAAGACTGTAATGCATCGATATCCTAAGGTAATGAAGGCCACCAAGGCTATACCCTTATAGATTTGCTGTGAATTTCCACGAGTTCGGCCCGTTCTACTCTTAATCTCAGAGCCGCACGGCGCATATTGTGTAAGGGGGTCTCGATTTTGCAGCTGAACTCTCAGTAAGATCATGAGTTTTCTAAAGGCACTAGTGACCGTGTTCACTTCTCCACTATCTACATGCGATGCATTAAAAACCTCGCCTGGAAATCATTTGTCGGTCATTCAATTCTTGGTAGAAAGGAGATCACCAACTACCGACAGGTGCGGGCCGATATTGACTATGCAGGCTAAATGTCCGCTCGCCACACCCGCCACTCGCGTCTGCTGTCCCCGGTTCGAGGCTCAACCTTGATTCGAGATTTATATTGAGCTTGCTCTCGGCGCTCGGAATACCCAATAGAATCGCTTCTTCCTCCAATGAATGCAGATGAGGGAGGGCTGGAGATGCAGGGTCCTGAACGATGGGGACTATTAATAACCAGGCCTGCGCGTTTCCTACAACTACCTAGGTAGCTTCCATTCCTCTTATTTGATTCATTCTATAATCCTATACTAATGGTCAATCTCCGACCTTCGCTGTGAAATAAGCCTGTGAAAAACGGAATCGAAAAATCACAAAATTCGAAGCTAAGAAACGAAAAACGGCACACTCTTGTAAAGATGTACTCCGCTTCGGCCCTCGCATTTGTCGCAACGCTCATCACGGCCGCTGTCGCGACGACAGGTCCGTGTGAGATCCAAGACTACACGTGCAATCCGGTCATGGATGCAAGCGGCTGTTACAATGCCATTATCCTCGGTTGGGAGGGCGCCAGCACGAACCCGGCTGATATCTTCAAGTGTGTTGATCCCCCGGAGCTGGTAAGTTCTCGATCATTTTTTTTCAGGGCTAGGTTGAGCTTCGTTTCCGTTTCGAGGGGATCGCCAGAATCTAAGGGGTGTGAAACGAACCACACCCGGTTTGGGCGTTAACGCGGAAGTGGGATGTCGAGACGGGTTTGGTCCTGAATGATTTCAAATATGTGGATACGATGAGACAGAATCCGAAGGCGTGCAGTGCAATACTCGAGAACGAAAGAGTCAGAGCCAGTCAGAAACTCTATAGCTTAGAGAAGAATAATCAAGCAATCGCGAGATCGCAGGGTTTGAATCATCAGAGGCTGACAAGTCGTTCCAGATGTGCCGATGCTATGGTTGCACCGATGGCCTAGACGAACTCGTCAACAAATACAGCTTATGCCCGTATAACGGCACCTCGACCTCCTAACTTATGAGTGCCCCCTAGGCATTGGAAAACTCGCCGACGCGGGATACAGATGGGCAAGAACTTAGAAGTATCACAGTGCAAGAGAAATAGGGGTTCAGGTACGAAGTATATCGATTACTATAAGAGAGAATCTATCAAATTAAAATAACGCCTGTGCTTGTCATGTCAAATGTTCGCCAACTCCTATATGTCGTTCCTCGCCTATCTTCTGCGTCTTTGTATAAGCCTGTACGCTTGAGTTGAGTTACCGGAAGGCGTGCCATCTGTCGAGCCATTAAAGGACGATCCACTAAGCGTATTCACGATCGGCGGGAGGAATGCCTTGTTGGCATCCAACTGGCTCATATCCCAAACCATGACTCCCGCAAAGCTAGGCACCTTCTGCGCCGTCCTTATGGGCCCGGCGGCGAGGACAGAGCCCTCAACGTAAGACGACGCACTTGCAGCGGAAACAGCCCCGGGTACTCCCACAAAGATCTTGGCACCGCTCGGCTTTGCCCATTCCGCATCCCACTGCTCCAGGCTCTTCATAAAACTATCAGGCGTCCGCACCTCGCAAGGCGGATTATTGTAGAACTGGATGAAAGCAAAGTCCAGAACCGTCGCCATATCTCCTTGTAACACGGGGCCGAGGCTCGCGTCGGGAAACGGGCACTGCGGCGCCGCAGACAGGTAGAATTTCCGCGACTTCTCGAGGTCCATGAGTTTCCGTAGCTGTTGGGCGAAGACCTGGACATTGGAATACGGCGCTTCGAAGTCGAGATCGAAGCCGTCGACGGCTGCGGATCCGAAGGGCCGGAATGTAGATGACGCGTCCCGCCGCATGGCTGCTGCCGATGATGGCCCGAATGAGGCCCAGATACGGGTCGCGGCGTCCACGGCCTTGTCTTCTGCTGCGAAGGCGAATGTGTTGTCGGTTGCTGCGCCGCCTAGGGATAGGATTAAGGTCTCTATGCAAAGACACGCGTTAGATATGCTACCTATCAGAGTATTCGATTGCATTTTGGCATAGGTACACTTACTGTTGTATTTTGTTTGGCAGTCGGTAATATCTTGTCTGCTCAATGTTAGATGCGATTATAATCATTATATAGAAGATCAATGTCTTACTCTGTAGGTCTGTCTGAACTGGCAAAGTTAAGCGCCTTGTCTATGTCCGTTGCGCCTATCAAGAAAGACAGAAGTATGATCTAGCGCAATGCTTAGCACAGATAACAATACGCAAATTAGTATTATATGCTCACATCAACATCTTTCTCACCTAATCAACAGCGTGTTAGTCTTCTGATCAGAGGATACAGGGGGGGGGACAATATGTCGTTTAACTTACTTTGACAGACGTCAACCAATGGTCTCTGAGTATTGTTGCCGCCAGCAGAGTTCTGACCTAGTCACCGTCAGTAATGTTGCAAAAGAGGCATCGTGATGTTGGCCCATACCCCAGTAGACAGCAATATTATTAGAACTAGTCGGCTTGTAGGCGGCGCTGGAGAGTTTGGCGCTTAATAGCCCTAATAGGACGGCAGAGATTGACTTCATTTTGAAAGAAATCTTGCTTAGTAGGGATGGATTGAAGGCACTCAAATGGGTTGGTTACTGTGTGACGATGCGCGAGCTCGTTGAGTGCTGCTGATTTTGATTTCGGGCTTGTGTTTCCGTTCCATTTCAGAGCTTTATATTCTTCAATTCAACCTAGCCTCCCAGATTCCTGTTGAAATAAGCCGACGAATTTGAGTACTTCATGGTGGCTGATGGAGGTTGGTTCTCATCTTGCCGAAGCACATTCCATGGAGCCAAAGTGTGAGAGAGGATGCCATATTTGGCGATAACACTAAATGAGCACCAGTAGATGCCTATCAAGTGGCTAGGTGCTCTACGAGCCGAGCTTTCTCGTCTTAAAACAGAACATTCCTAAGCTCGGCTGCCGGCCCTCTTGTATGAAGCCCATGATATGTGCGGTGTCTCAGAGCGCTGTAGAAAATATCTGAGACAGTACGATATCAATACTAGATCAGTAATGATAGCTATCACGATAAGTACTTAAAAATGAGATTATAAAGCCTCATTACAGATAATACGTCATTTCGTCTAAGGCTTTCGATTCATGAATAACGATACTACCGGTAATTTAAGCCAGCCTCTGAAATTATAACAAGCTTGAGCACCTGGTAGCCTCTCTATGCCCCTGTCTTGTCTCACTACTGTATGTACGTTTACCGTCGGCGCTTCCGCAGCCCGGCAAAACAAGCGATACTTGCAATGGCCAAAGAGTGTTGCTCTTCAACAATTACAATGAATTATGGCCGTTGCGCCAATGAATTTACTTACACCAGGTATATCAAGTGACCCCTTTAGCGGCTACCTTATAGACATTCCATACACAGGCAGCGCATTGGGATGAACACCCAAGCAATGTATAATTGAGAATCACTCCTTCATCAAGATTACGTTGGTTGGGTTCTATGATAAGTGTAAATCCGGGTCGTCGCCATACATCCTGGGGCGATATGGTACATTGAGGATGCTAGACATGCCTGGAATACTCCGTGCACTAACGTTCGATAAAGGAACTTGTAGGCAGTACCTAGAAATGCTTCTACCTAACCCATATGGGTTAGATGCTTTTTATCCTGGCTAAACTAGATTCTTCTAGAGCTGGGTTCTGTACTTATTTCTTGATTCAGCACTCCGGAGTTAACTATCTGGGTTACCCGTGCCACGCCCCACTAATTCCTGGCCCTTTTGGACTCCGCTAACGCACCAGCAATATAGCTGGTGCTAGTTACCAAAACAGCCACTTCACCAAAACGGCCATGTTAGTGGCTACCACCTATTTTGTATGGGCTGTACTAACAAATTTGAGTAATCTACGCTTTCAAATACGCGTATTATAGTGTAGAAAATTCGGAAAAATACAAAACGAACGCGAACATGTAGATTATTGAATAGATTATTTAAAAATATATTTTATTTGACGTGCAGCCCGGAAATGTTGGGTCTCTATCAAATACAAGTCGTAATAGTAGGTTTGTATGATGCGGTCGGGAGCGCGCGAACGGATCACGCGTATAGTTTATACATGTACTCGAATATTAAAAAAATATATACGGATCAAAGGTTTTATCACGTATTTACGAAGTATTATATATATATTATATATTTTGAATAATTAATCGATTATTTATAAATTCTTTTTTGTTTTATATTTTTTTGATTTTTTTTGCGGCTGTACGGATTGTTTGAAATTTGTGAAAGAACGGAGCTGTTAGTTCAGCCCATACAAAATAGGTGGTAGCCACTAACATGGCCGTTTTGGTGAAGTGGCTGTTTTGGTGACTAGCACCAGCTATATTGCTGGTGCGTTGGCGGAGTCCAAAAGGGCCAGGAATTAGTGGGGCGTGGCACGGGTAGGGTTGTAGGTGCAGATGTGAGCCGCTAAGCTGTCTGAAAATTACCACAGCGCCAACCTAGGATTGGCGAAGCGCCCGTGTTGCGAGTTCGCTTCCACTATTCTCGTAACCTGGTTCGAGCAAATGTATTACCACACCCTACCGTACGAAGTATATTCATGTCACTATCATCATGGCCACCTTAGACGAAACAGTACTTTCGACAACATCCGACCAGAGAGATGTGCTATTTCAGGCCAAGGAATTACAAGCTGAGCTGGAACGGTTTGGAGAGCATCTTGCTAATGTCTACGACGGCCATCTCCAAGAATTCCCGAAGCAGATGCATGCAGTTCTCTACCGCGACGTGGTGATCGAGGTTGCAAAACTGGAGAGCCATCTCAGTTCCCAAGATCCCCTATCACCTCATCGCGTCTCCTCTTCCAACTTGCCGTATTTCCATGCCGTGTGGGACGCGGCAAAGCGCTTCAAAAACATCGTGAGACTGAGGCATCCAGTCTTCAGTGGCCCCTTTAAACGCCGTATCCTAGCCCCCGGAATGCGAGTTAGAGGTATTATGAGCTTGGGCGGATCTGAGCCAAAGCGAAACCAAACTAGCCAGTCATTTAATGTTGACATCATCTGTGATGAGGGGCTTTCTTGGTACAAAATCTCAACCATCACAAACAGAAGATTGCTGTTCGATATCGCCAAAGAAGCCTTATACTGCGGAGAAAGCGATTCCAGCGACTCGGCCGGCGACGCCTCCCAGGGTATATCTGATATCTCACTGGTAAAATTGGCCGCACGCTTGAAGGCCATAGCCCATGGGCACCAGATCCGGAACTCTAGTCCAACTCCAAGTCTCATTTTGCCACGCATAATTGAAAATGAACATGCTGAGATTGATAGGATTATCAAGTGTTGCCGAGATATGGGTATTAATGTGCTCTGTGGCAATGGATTGGCTGCTCCTTCGCCGCTGTCCACACACTTGCTTCACGAGATGGTGCCAAGTCCGAAGACAAGTATCACTCCAGAACTCAATATTGACACCTCAGTCTTGGTGGCTCTCGCTTCAGACATCTCTCATTTTCAGGTTGCGAAACAACCTTGGTCTAGTGCCAACCAAAATGATCACATCGACTTAGAGACTAATAAACCTTTTCTACACCAGCTATGTCCTCTCTTAGGTCATCATACACTAGTATGCACGTTAGAGGCAGTAAGGGCCTTCGCTCGGATTGTGTACACGATCGGGACTAATTCGGAGATTGCTCGAGCCTATCTCCTTCTTACGCCAGATGAGTCCTTGACTCGTGAACGAAGAATTGATGAGTTTCGAACTTTGTCGGTTCACGGAGAGAGTATTCCCTCACAGTTTCATCTACCAATCCGAATCGTAGGTTCCGGAATCGAAATGGATGAAGACAGCAACCAGACCAATTCACATTCTCTTATTGACGAAGGACTTAGGGTCCTAGGTCAACCTATAAGATCTGTATTCTCCTTTGGCTGGGCACACGGGCTCACGACAATAACCTGTAATATTGGTACGTTGGCAGCCGATTGAGAAATTCGAATTGTCATTTCCACCCCAATATCATTCATACTTCTGTGTCGAATAACAACCAGTGGGGCTTCTAGATGATCAATTGTTTCTGATACGTTATTTTAGTGGCAATTAGGCACTTAGAGAAGACATTGGAGGAACTTCCCCTGTCAGGAGTGTCAGAATGGCCATCGGTCTGGGCCTTTTCTACTTCTCGGCCTCTAATTGGTGTGCCTAAAGAGAGTAATCAGCAGCGCCTGAGGAAACATATCGGTGATTGCCATATCACATGTCTCTGCGGCCTTGAAGAGCTTCATAAGCGCTAATATATTGCACTCTAAAGGTCCCATCTGCCCCCCTAAACGACAAGTGTTGGCTTTGAATCGCAGGGCTTAACTGCTAATCTCTATGATCCCTTAAAACATCAGTTGATAGAAATACAGTGCGGTCCCGGTGCCTAGGATACTGGCCCCTATTCAACTATTTTCTGGATCTTCAAACTCTGATCGAACGCTTGCTGGACTTCAAGGACGGTCTCTAAATGCTTAAGAGCAAGTGGCTGGCCCTCAAATCGAGCCATTGTGCACGCGGTATTGACGGCGTTGGAGATCTCGCGCCCGTTAAGCACGGGACCAGCCAGTTGATCCACAACCTCGTTTGCCTTGATATTGGACTGATTCGCCGGGACAGCTCCAAGATAGTGCAGCCAGATTTGTCGGCGTACGTCAGCCTCAGGAATCGTATATCCGAGAGCGAGATGAATGCGAGATTTCATCGCCCTGTCGAATGAGGTAACTCGGTTTGTCGTAAGAAAGACAATACCACTAAAATACTCCAGCTCCTTCAAGAAGACTAGAATTAAGAGTCAACAACAGCTTGCAGAGTCTCAATATGCTAGATCGGATAAAGGGGGCGAGCTTACCAGCAACCAAGGCATTTCGATCGAGAGAGCGATCTGTCCGTTCTTCAAGGAATACGTCAGCTTCATCAAGCAGTACAACCGCCTGCCAAACCGTAGCGTAATGAAGTATCTTCTTGAGTTCTTTCTCGAAGCTTCGCGTACTAGCGAATATGCTACATAGTGGCTAGGTTAGTATCATGATGAGAAGTGCAGGCCATACTACAACTTGCCTGGATGTCTGGTTGAGTTCCCCAACTGATGTAGAGACCAAAGCTTTCTTTGACGCTTCGGCGGCAACTTCTGCGGTGAGCGTTTTGCCTGAGCCAGGAGTGCCGTGCAATAGGACGACGAGGCCCTTGCCCTTCTGTTGGGTTTGGTCTCTAGGCTTATCGGAATATTTGTGGGAGGTGACCAGAGAACGAAGTAGCGCCTTCTCTTTGTCCGGCAGAACCAGAGTGTCCCAAGTATTAGGTATCCAACCAGGGTCTTGAATGTTCTGGACAAGCAAACGAACCCATCGCTTATGACTAATAGAATATCCTAGGGTAAAGGGAGGGCAAAGCCACGGCTTCGGGTCAGCGGGCTTGACACTAACATGATTTAGTCGGTTCTCCTCTCCGAACGTGTTACGATCTAGGATGACTCTCCCAGTCTCGGTATACGGCAACCAAACTCCACGGAAATTGCAGTCGGAAATGTTGTAGTACTCATCCGGTGCGGTTTTAAGCCATTGGGCCAAACCATTATACCGGACAGTTGCACTGTCTTTCAGCGCCAACAGTTTCTCACCTCTCGCTTTTAGGTGGCTCTCAAAGGAGTCCCCAACTGGAGCAAATTTGACAAATTTACGTGGATACACCGTTAGCGCGGTGATGGCCACAGGAGTTTCTTGAGGGAACACGCTTCTCTGCATTAATTTAACAACGTGTACTGCATCGCCTACATCGGTACCGTTGTGATCCGTGTACTTGGCATGGACTTCCAGATATGAACCCTCTTCCGGGTGGTCTTCGTACACTACTCGTTTGCACACGAGAAGCCACGGCTCGCCCTGTTAACGACACGCGATTAGCAAGCATTATACATGGCAATGAATCGATTTCATATCAGGGAGCCCCGGGGAAAGCATGAACATAGCGCATGTAGGAACAGAATTCTATCAGGCCAAGAGGACAAACAGCTCGAAAATACATACCATGAACTCACGGTACAAGATTTCCCCTGGTCGATAGATGACCCAGGCATTCTTGAAAGCGATCGATCCCTTTTGGACCATCCTCAACGCCTCGTCACGATCTGATTTGAGCTCGTGGTCCATAAACTCAAACAGAAGGTCCAAGTGTTTACGTTCATCCGTATGGGCCAGAGCTCTGCGGTATTCTTCCAACTCGTCCCAGTAGTGCACTAGCATTCTGAAAGGGCTTTGGAGGTTGAGTGACGAAGTGAAATCCGACGCCACAGTGTCGTAAGTGCCGATCACATCACGGAACGCCTTCAGCACATGCGGAGAGTTGACTGTCAAGGTAGTCTTCTTGGCCCCGTCTTTTTCGAAGGATCTCTTGATGACCATAGCATAGGCATTGTCATCGCTCTTGTTCTCATACTCGGCGAAGGGGTCGGGAATATGTTTGGACTCAGGGATGCCATCCTTGACAGTTTCATGGTATGCCTTGAACTCACATCTGCTGCCATCGGTACGAGACGGCTTCTCGCCGCTGTTCAAGGTCCCGTCGGTCATGGTGGAAGATTTGGGTATTGTATAGCAAATGTGCTGAAACGATAAGATGCTGAATCAATCACTGCCATTTTCGAGGCATAGCGGGAGGCCGTGGCCCTATTTATATTCATCCGACTGGCCATTTCGACCCAATGGAAGGTAAAGAAGTCGTCATATGTGAGTACAGCATATAGTGGGCATCATTTCTGGTCTGATCACGTCGCCTCGTCCGCGGAATGATCGCCTTGCTCCTATTAGGGTTAACGAGGCCAGTCGGAAAGTTGTACTATGCACAGCACACTCCAAGCTTCAGGATTGACGCCTGCAGTCATACTTTAGTGCATAGACTAATGCATAGCAACAGGGCTATGGATATGGATCTGTAACCGGACTTCTGAGGCTCTAAGCCAGCTCCTTATTTCGAATGACCAAGGGAGATCGACCACTGATACGTACGTATCCCGCCTATGACGTGGACTTACAGAGGCAGGCTAAAACAATTCGAAGGCCATAAGTTACACCTAACCGCAATGCCAAGCAGAGAATCCCAATATTTGCCTGATACTATGAGCTGTTTCTACCTCTCTGACCTTCGAAGTGTTGTTTGTCCTGCTCATGAAATAACTCTGCTGCTCCTCTCGAGCGGACCTAGCGTGGCTGATAGTGTTCGTGAGCAGTGCAGGGAGGGGTTTTTTACCAACGTACAGACCAAGTACGTAGGAAAGAGTAATAGCGGCTCATCTGCAGGACGGCGGATACTCAATGCCAATCACGAGACATGATACGCATAAGTACCACCCTACCGGTGGTCACGCTGCCTTCAAGTTCTCCCTGACAATCTGCATGAAGCTGGAGCTTCGCCGCATACCCAAGTTTCGCGTTTTGTAATTAAGCGGGTCGCTGAGAAACAGTGCACTGTAGCGTGAACAGGGGGTCCCTCATCCTGGGCGATGCTGCATGCCAAGGCAACTAAACGAACAGGGATCTGGAGTGCCGCAAGTGCGCCTCATCACCAGGCAGCTGTCCAGCAATCCTTCGATCTCCTTCACAGCCAGGTGTGTGGTTCGATCTGGTTCTCGGTAGGGTGAGACAAGAACAGGCAGATATGCGCTACTTGGGTACCGAATCGAGAGAGACTTACTTCGTACACGGTTCATCTAAGTATAGCTTGGCTAATCAAGACTCATACACAGATGCCTAGTAAGTGAGGCGGCTAGGTAGGTTAGACTTGTTGCACCAATTCTCTGAACGTGTCCGCGCCCCTTACGAGCAGCAATTCGATATCATGATCTGAGAGCTCATTTTGTCTGCTTGAAGGTAGCACAGTACGAGAAGCATAAAGTCGATGGCTGATATAATGACGAATAGTGCACTAAATTTAGGCAAGCCCCTCCAGTTCGTCGTGTGCCCTTGTAGGCCACAGTTCGAAGATATAGAGTGGAGTGGTTCATTTTGAGTTATGCTGTCTACAGAAAACACTCTAGCTTCGATGCCATGTTCACTAAGTCGTATGTAATTACACAGTAGCACACGTCAAACGTCTCCTGTCCATCTGCAGCTTGTCTACATCATGGCGTGTCCGTCGATGCCGAGGACTTTGCCATTGATCCACCCTCCATCTTGAGAAGCAAGGAAGCATACGACGCGAGCGATATCGATCGGGAGCCCGACCCGGTGTAAGGGTGACCATGTGCATGCATACTAAAACTTGGTTAGCAAACTCATTTCTGGTGGCAGAAATTGAAATCCAGTTGGATGGAGCTTACCTCGTCGACCTCCTCGTCCGTCAGGTTCGCGCCATTGGGGATATATTCTCGACAGACGGCGTGGTACATGTCTGTCTTGATACCACCGGGCGCGATGCAGTTCACGGTGATCTTCTTATCACCAAAGTCCACGGCCATGCAGCGGACGAAGGTCTCGATGGCGCCCTTGGAGCCGGAGTAGACGGCGTGGGCGGGGACGCCCTTGGCCTGGCCGGTGATGGAGCCCATGAGGATGAGGCGGCCGCCGACCTCGAGGTGCTTGTGGGCCTCGCGGGCGACGAAGAACTGGCCGCGCGTGTTGGTGCTGAAGACGCGGTCGAACTCCTCCTCGGAGACGTCCTTGACGTGGCCGAACGAGACCACGCCGCTGTTGGAGCACACGATGTGCAGCTTGCCGAAGATCTTGACCGCCTCCTCGAACATGGCCACGATCTCGGGAACCTTGGACACGTTGGCGCGGATCGACGCCGCGTCCGTCCCGTTCTTCTTGATCTGCTGTACCACCTCCTCCGCCGACTCCTTGCTGTTCGCGTAGTTGACGATCACCTTGGCGCCCCGGCGGCCTAGCTCCAGTGCCATTTCTCGGCCAATACCGCGCCCTGTGAGAGATGAGATATCAGCATAAATTCACAAATTTCTTTTTAGATATGACGAGGGTGGTTGATTGGTAGATTTGCCACAAGATGTCCGCATATTGATGGTACGCTTGGGCGGTGTCACCACACCGGCTAGTACATCCGGTTTCCAGGGTAAAAAGGTTCATCATGAGTACGTACCAGCGCCAGTGACTAGAGCTACTTTACCCTCGAGAGAGGCAGAAGCCAGGCCCAGAGGACCGGGAATCTCATCATATTTTGTGACAGCGCCCGGCATTGTGACTGTTTATCTGAGATCTGGTATACGAAGGATGATCGAGAGGTAAAGAATGCGCAGAGCAGAGGTGGCACGTTGAGCAAGAGAGTGAGAGCCTATAAGAAATGGGAAAGGCTGCGTTCACCACTCGAGGACGAGCAAGGGGGTATATAAACCAGCCCGCTCGACCTATGGGGCCTTGCCCGGACCACATGTTGGAGACATACCGAGGACCGGACTATAGGGTCACCCACGAAAACGCCCAGGGGAAGGGATTCATGCCTGTGGCTGATGGGCCGAATTTTAGGTTTATCTCTCATTGGAAAGTTGTCTTGGGCCGGGCCACTTACATGCGGGCAAGGGCGCGAGGTCCGGTGGGCAATAACACATGTGGCTGTCCGAGAGCTGCAGGATACAGTACGTTGTCTCACCCTTTCTGCAACGGCCCGAAAACATTGTTTACTTTTTGCTGGCATAACTCGTACAACTCGGTCGCTAGAATCCGCCTTTCGTGCGATCAACTGGTGCTTCCGACGGTGCTATTCAGAGCATGGCCTATTCGCTCCCGAAGTCGAGACTAGGAAACGAACTGCTGCGATTATAAGCACTATATAGCACCGGGGATGCGAATTGGTTGTGTGGCCTGCATGGCCAGCAAACTGCGAGATGCAGTGTAGTGTCGTGTCTCATACAGATTTCACCGGCGATTAAAACCTAAAGAACGTGGGTGTGGTTGGTCATGTCTCACGTTGACCAGGTATCGCTTTCCGCAGTCCTTGAATGCCCAGCCCGGCTATTGGAACACACGCACAGCCGCAGTGGAATTCGTCTATGCATGGCAAGGCCGAGAATGTCCATAGTAGTCGAAAAAGCACTTCGATATACGGAGATAATCAATTCTCAGGCCGGTTTGTGTACCAAGTAATTGATTAATCAGTAGAGAGCTTCACGTAGCAGATTCCAAATAGCCAAGTCGTATATACGTGAAAGTCGCTGTCATAGTGAGATGAGACAGATTTAGTCACGATGATACTTGACTCGAACTTTGTTTCGGCGATAGGTCTAGAGTCTCAGTGCGGCTCGAAATTGAGATACACTCACAAAGTGGCGCGAGTTGATGTCTCAAATATATCGAATCCTATGCGTATACAATATTAATCAACGTCGGCTAACTGTTAGAGTAGCAGCAGATCTCTCAGAGGTTGGGTGTAGAGTTGATTGCAGTTGCCGGTTGTACCAAAAATACTTGAATCATTCGACAGCTATGCTTCACGAGCAGACGTGCTAGAGGCACAGAAACATTTCGATATATCACTGTGAAACTCTTTAGAATGAAAACTCTCCCTTCACTATACATTATGACAGACATTGTTGGTTTATGGTTCTCTATTGTGTCTAGCTGACTTCTCATGAATAAAACTCTTTAGTTGGTCAATGCCGACGGTAATCGAGCGTCGGATTCGCCTGTCCGGGCTCTTACGTCAAGTGCCATTAATCACCCCTTATGGGCTGAGCCTCTCTAACAGCCACTCATCCTCTCCATCGGGGTTAGTCGCTTTCTTCGTGTATAGGAATCGGTCGTGTAACCTGCTTTGGCGGCCTTGCCAGAACTCGACCGACTCCGGTATTATCCGCAGGCCGCCCCAAAACTCCGGAACGGGTATCTGGTCCTGGCCTTCAAACCTGTCTTCTACCTCCTTGACCCAGCCTTCCAGCTCCTTCCTGCCGTCGTCCTCCTCCCCGGTTTCACCCTCGCCCTCGCCGGTCCCGGTGGTGTCAGCAGCAGGCTTCAAGACCTGGCTCTGGCGACTAGCCCAGGCGCCGATGCGGCTGCCGCGGACGCGTGTGTCGAAGTAGACCTGGCTCTCGTCTTTGGGCAGGCGGGCCGCGGGGCCCTCGACGCGGATCTGGCGCTCGAGGTGCTCCCACCAGAAGGTGAGGCTGGCCCAGGGGTTGGTGGCGAGGTCGCGGGCCTTGCGGCTGGTGCCGAAGTTGCTGTAGACGACGAAGCCGTGGGCGTCGAGCTCCTTGAGGTAGACCATGCGCGAGGACACGCGGCCCGACGGCAGCTCGGCCGTGGCCAGGCAGCAGGCCTCCGGGTGCGCCACGCGCCCCGACCGCTGCGCCGCCGCGAACCACCCGTTGAACTGCCGGATCGGCGACGAAGCGTCCAGGTCCGCCCGCGTCAGCGCCGCCTTCGTGAACTGCTCCGCCTGCCCGTGGGCTTGCATCCCGGCGGGCGCGACTGTTTGTTTTTGCGGTCAGCAAGGTGGCCATATAAACAAGTAAGAAGCCTGCCCATATTGGCTACAAGCCCGCATCTTGCATTCGGATCCGGCATCCGCGCTCGTCAGGCCCCCACAGCTCGGTCATTATCCGGCTTGGCTGAGCCCGGGTCGAACGGGAGGGGAAGCGAAGCGAGCCCCGGCCTCACGATGTAACGGAACGGAAGGGCTGGGGAGGTTCTTACAGATGAGTTTGGTCTCGTCACTTCCGGGACGCAGCGCCATCCTGGCTGTTGATCGTATCAGTCTGGAAATGGACGGACGCATGAAAACCCACACCACCCTATGGTTAGTCGAGGTTTTAGTTTAAAGCTTAAGAGTATGCAGGAAAATTGGAAATGCAGGGTTGCGTTTCCCACCCGATTGGCGGTATCGCTGGTGGCATGTAAGTGGTTGATGTGGAGAATTAATTGCAACCGGACAAAATCGATTACGCAGTAAGTAACGCCTGCGACGCGCTAACATTGTTCCCTTCTGTCTTGGGCATCAATACCTATCGTATGTTAACGGAAGGTACCGTCGTCCACTGTTACACGGATGGCAAGCTCTTTGAACGGTACTCTTCGATTTCGAAGATGTCCGCCGCAGCCATAAGAGAAAAAGAACAAAACAGGCTACATCGGGCTCAAATATTACGTGAAACATTACACTATTCAGGAGACAGTAGTACAAATGTATATCTTGAGAAGGGCCGAGGAGAAGAGGTAGTATTATCTGCTTCACACTTGTAGTGGTAATTAGTACCAAGCGTCGCGAGTGAGTGGGAGTGCCTAGCGCAGGGGCCTGTGAGCTGATCTGGTTTTTTTAAGTGGGGCGAGGGGTCTGCTCCTCCTCTATTAGCTGCATCCCACCTTTATCAGATCTGATAACCATTTTCCCGATCAGAAATTCGTGATCCGAACACGCCTCTCGACCACGATCCTCATTACCTATTTTACAAGGAATAAGTCGCTCATTTCGCCACCCAGATGTCTTCCGAGACCGACACATTGGCCACCATCGCCAGTCTGCGCGAGTCGCTCTGTTCCGAGTCGACGCCGCTACCCATTCGCTTCCGCGCTCTCTTCTCACTTAAACACCTGGCAAGACACGAGACAGGCGATGCGCCGGTATCCGCTATCGAAGCCATCGCGGCTGCATTTGTTTCGCCGTCCGCGCTTCTCAAGCATGAGCTCGCCTATTGTCTTGGCCAGTCGGCCAACCTAGCTGCCGTCGCGCCGCTGCGAAAGGTCTTGGCGGACCGGCAGGAGGATCCCATGTGCCGGCACGAAGCGGCCGAAGCACTGGGCGCGCTAGGTGATCCGAGCAATCTTGATATCCTCCGCGAATTTCGTGATCGGGACGGTGAAGACCCGGTCATTACGGAGACGTGCGAAATAGCCATCGACAGAATAGAGTGGGAAAACTCGGAGCAGCGGAAGCAAGAGAAGCTGCACCAAAGGTGCGCATTTCAATTGACAACTAGGTTTCGTTGGCGCTTTGTGGACTGACCAAGATCTATCTAGTGATTTTGCCTCGATCGACCCCGCGCCGCCCATGCCCGAATCGAACCAGACCATTGCCGAGCTGGAGACGACGCTGATGGACACGAATGCGCCCCTCTTCCTTCGGTATCGAGCCATGTTTGGGCTGCGCGATCTTGCGTCACCACCCGATCTACCGACAGCAGTCCCAGCCGTCCACGCCCTAGCCAAGGGTTTCGCAGATTCGTCAGCGCTCTTCCGACACGAGATCGCCTTCGTCTTTGGACAACTCTCCCACCCTGCATCAATACCTGCTCTCACAGCTGCACTAAGCGACCTTGAAGAAGCGAGTATGGTGCGTCACGAGGCTGCTGAAGCTCTCGGTAGCCTCGGCGAGGAGGAAGGCGTCGAGGAGACCCTGAAGCGCTTCTTACACGATAAGGAGAAGGTGGTTCGCGACAGTGTCATCGTGGCATTGGACATGGCCGATTTTGAGCAATCGCACCAAACAGAGTATGCGCTCATCCCCGAGGCGCCCAAGGTGTCGGTCTAGGCGTCCATTTTCAGCACAGGAGTTAGGAGGGATGTAGCATCTATTCGGCGTTTGGTTCAAAAATAGTAGAATCGATTTATCAGGGGGGCGTGTCCCCGAGCTCCACGTCGTTCTCTCTTCGCTCGTATCGTTTCTCGTAGAGTATCAGTTATTCGTGTTCCATCTGCTCTATAGTTAGCAAACCGATCCTGAGTGCTAGAGGAGGCCGGTGGAACGCACTTATGTCCACATTCGCAAGAGTAAAAGACAGTACTGCCTTCGTCGGCACTGCGCGTCTGTAAAGCCGTAAATCTGACCTCAGTTCTCCCACATTTGTCGCATGTTTCGTTGGCAAAGGCCTCGGTCATAATCTTGTGCTTCTCGACGGTCTGCACGTTAGACAGTCGCTGACGTAGCAACGAGGGGAAGTCGGAAGGTTTGCTCTTGGTGATAGTGGTTTTGGACGCCGTGTCTGAAACCATGTGTGTCAGTCTACGTCCCAGGGATATCCCCAGAGTACTGCGCAGACTGACCCTTGTTGTCAGCACCGCAGCAGTCGCAGTGCAGGATATTTTTTTCGCTGCCTTTGGACACGGGCAGCAGGTTGCCGCAGTCCAAGCAGAACACCAATGACCCGATTGCGGCCATCCTTCCTGGCCTGCAGGGTAAACAGAAAACGATTGCGAGGATGTCAAGAAAGTGATTATATAAATGAGATACGAAGCGTAGACTTGACTTCAAACTTAGCAGCATTCATGAATTAGTAAAGAGCGAAAAGAAAAGTTAAAGCATCCTGTCACCGTCCCAAAAGGGATAGCTCAATAAAAGTGGGCTCGCGTTACAACCCGGCACTGTTCCACAGAGTACATAGTAGAGATGCCTTTCGGGGGACCTATCACTCTACAGTATTTCGTACTTCGTAAGTAGATTTGGTATTGTTTTCGAGGCCGTCCCTCATGTCTTCGAGCGAAATGAAGCAAAACTTTGGTCCTATGTCTCATCCTAACTACAACACTTCAAATATGGCATACGCATGTGACAATGGCCAACTACGCTCCCGAGATGCATGTTATTGTCTGGGCTGAAGAACATCTGTGCAGCCAACATTGTTGAGCAGCGCAGGATATCTGTGAGGTCGCACATGGTGGATCCGTTCATGTGTGTGTGTCATAATACGCCTCAGTATCTCTTAACTATCACGAAGCCTTACATCTCCCGAAAATTGAGGCATGCAATGGGACGGTTAGATACCTCCGTATGCGTATATAATCTCAAGGCAGCGCCTTTATCGATAAGCACCGCCGGTGGATACTAGACAATGCACCGACCTGCAGTAGGTAGACCAACTGCGGGTACCTACCTCTACATGCGAAGCTCCTAAGCACGGCGCGCAACAACTGGATGATAGAGTGCCAACCTTGTTTGGGAACTTGGAACGGAAGCTTTGCTCGTTCTCAGTCATCACATCAAGACCTCCTTCCTCCCGCAACTGGCCTGACCACTCGCATTCTGTGCGGCATCGTTGAATACATCGCATTTGACACGGTGCCTACCTAGCTGGTGACAGTCGTACAAGCAGAACGTACCGACGGACGCATCGTGTCGCATCGCAGCGCATCGCATCTATCGCCCGCCTCGCATGGCATAGTTATCGCTATTCTCGTTCTCCTCCTCTCGACATACAGCTATCGCAATGATAGTACGCATCTGGGGCACGGATAAATAGAGGCAAAGAGGTGGATGCATCGTACACAATGGCGTACCCTCAGCCCTCGCACCGGAATGGTGTATTGCCTCATGATGTGCAGCATCATCAGCAGCAGCACCAGACCTCGACCATGCAGTCCCACGAGCACCCGCTTCGCACTCGCCCCTTTACCCTAGAAGAAGCTCTGCCTTATACGCCTTTCACTTCGGTTCTTCCATTTCACTCAGGCAAGTGCGGTTCTGTCTATAGGCGAACCTACCACCAATCCGACTGCCGACTCGATCATCGACCCTGCACCTGCCTCATTCTTCAACCACTACATCCAAATAGTCCACGTTCCTGCCATATATATGTATCTTCATGCCCTCTACGCTCTCACTCGACCCATTGCAGTCATGCACACATATAATCTCTCCGGCTTCGTGACCAACTCGCTAACTCGTCCCGCCTCATACAGAAATCCTTAGTAATCCCACCATGGGCGCAGGCCCAGTTGCACCATCTCTCGCCAATCTGGTCTCAAGGGAAGACTATAATGCGCTGAATTATGAAGCCGAAAGCTCAAACCAGTCCAAGCGTCTTGAAAACAGCCTCGAATACATACAAAATCTCCTGAAGCCCGAGAAGATCACTAAGTTGTGAGCATTCTGATACTGCGTGACGTCTAGCAGGGCATCTCTAACAATGATATTGTAGCGACTTTAAGACCGCACCTAAAACGACTGCAGCTTCCAGTAGCTCTGCTCCGAGGCTTACAGAAGGAATCTCCCCCTTTGCAAAAATGGTGTATGACAGCACATCTATTGTGTTTGGATGCCCTTCAACGGATAGTTCTATGAAACCACCCTCCAATGGTCCATCAGCAACGCCCGTGGCTATAAAAAAATCGCCTAGCCAGCGCCCGAAAGTGGCCAAACACAATCCTGTCACCGTCAATTCACAGGCTGTAGCAAACAACAAATCCCGTATCGAGATACACATACCCACCCAAAAGCAACGAGAAGCGCCCTCAGCAGCGCTCACATCGCAGCTCCCTAGTGCTGTTCAACCGTCACAGCCTCAGACAGTTTCGCTTGCTGACTTGATGGTCAGGCCTCAAGTTACCCCTATTCCTGTGCCCAAGATAGAACAACACCCGGTAATACAGCCGCTAGAAACCATCCCACAAGTAACCCCAGTTCCTATACCCCCATTGATTGCATCAAATCTCCAGAAAGTTGAGAAAGAGTTGATACCCCCAGGACCACCTATAACACCATCTCAAGAGTCGTCATCGTCTTTGCCGTCCTCGCAAAAGCCGGCTGAAATCAGGATCGAACTACCGAAAGTTACCTTCAATAGAGAAGAATTCGCAGTCGTGCCAGATTCACCTGATGCTCCAGCAAATTTATCGAGCCGAAGAGACCACGGTACACTTGATGATCCCTTAACAGCAGACTTGAACCAGCGTGAGAGAGCCAATATTATCTTTGCAGAGCTCAGGAGATGTCTCCAGGACATATTTGTAGCCGCGGATCAACTTTCGAGTCAGCAGATTCCTTCATCGCCACTCATTTATATAACCGCGGACCAAGAGCTTACAATGACGTCGAGTGCTCATGACAAAGCCCAAAGGTTACTGAACAGGGCCATAGAAGTCGGCTGCTTCAGCCAGATCCCATTTGACGGTCTCATACGGCTTCACAATCTAAGCGAGGGATCCCTCAAATATGCCGACTCCCTCGAATTCAAGATCAATGAAGACTGGGGTGAGACCGATGTTGCCTTGTGGGTGCAACAGATACCAGATATTGAAAGAGGGTTGAAGGCCGCCCGTACTGCACTGAGAATCATGTGTGGTGGTCGGGAAGAAAAACAGCTTTACTCCGAGGATCTCATTCAACTCGGTCTTAATCTTTTCAGGAACGTTATGGAAGGCATTGTTGTGCCCATCGCCGAAGCACGAAGCACGGGACCCACTGCCAATCTGTTCCGCTCCTTGTCAGCACATAAAAAGGCTATAATGACACTATTCGCTTCAAGCCAAAAGCTCTTTGCACTGATATCCGACTTAATGGCAAGCATAGATCTCTCTGAGTCGGTCGTCAATACCTTGGAATTTCTTTCATCACATTTAATGTTTGTGGAGAATGCCTATACCGAGAAAGACTCGGTAGTTGGAGTTTCCAAGTTCGACGGACTACGTCTCGTAGCCATGCACATGCTATCACAGATATTCTTAATGAATCCAGCTCAGCGAGAAGGTATTCTCGGCGAGATCTTAACTTCACTGGAAAAGTTACCGGTTGGGAAACAGAAAGCAAGGCAATTCAAACTCTCTGGCGGTGGCAGCATTCAACCTATTTCAGCTCTGATTATGCGACTGGTCCAAGCTAGTGCCGGCAAAGTAGACGAGAGGAAAGATGGCTTTCGCTCTCAGATCATGCAGTCCTTTCAAGACAATGCAGCAGCCGCGCCATCCCAAACAACCAGACAGACGAAGTATACAATCCGAACGGAAGACCATGCTGCTTTCGAACATGAGATTGCCGTTCAGGAACTTCAAGATCTTTCGAAGAGATTATTTGACGGCGCATATCGTTACGCA
This sequence comes from Nemania sp. FL0916, assembly GCA_022578715.1. NCBI lineage: Eukaryota > Fungi > Ascomycota > Sordariomycetes > Xylariales > Xylariaceae > Nemania > Nemania sp. FL0916. The sequence goes on from MU390271.1 coordinate 165,938, forward strand.
CACTATGTCGTCAACTTCATCGTAAAACGTGCTCTCAAGTCCACGAAAACTGGGGACACCCCATATCGGAATCTTCTTGACTTGTTCGTGGAAGACTTTACTACCTGTCTAGACTCTCCGGATTGGCCCGCTGCTGAGCTTCTTCTCAGGCTTACCATGTATTTGATGTTTCAGCAGGTCGATGGTGAAAAGAACGCAGCACCAGCACGAAACATGGCGCTTGAGTTATTAGGCATAATGGCTGCATCAATCTCCAGACTGCGATCCCACGTCCGCAAGACTGCAAGTAGTTTCGAAGGAAGTGACTCTGATGAGCTTGGTAGATGGCTTGCTGACCTGAGCTTGACTATCCTCGAAGGGCATACCCCTCTAGAAAAAATACTAAAGTGGGACGGCCCATATCGGATCGCGGTTGAGTTCCTCCAAGATCGTCTAAACGAGGACGGTCATCTCTATAGCGCTATCTCATACCTTGTGACAGACTGGAGCTCGCAAATTTTGGCTGGATATGACTCGACCCCCGATGATGAGCCTGCTGACCAGTACTCGGAGTTTGGTAAGACTGCATATCGTCTACGGAACATGATTGAGGATTCAAAATGGCTGTCGAGGGAGTGGAGATTTAAATCTGTTGCCTCTAACCACGCAAAATTAGCACATGCAATCTTGGTGCTGCGATCAAACTTTTGCACGGCCTTCAGAAATATTTTGAATGTGCTTATGGGATCCATGACCACGGATCAAGCGACAGTACGCAGCCGAAGCCTCAAGAGTGTCAATCAAGTTCTCGAAACAGATCCAACGATTCTTGACGGCGACAGTGTCTTCATCGATCTTATTCTACAATGCTCTAGCGACTCCTCGCCCCAAGTGCGCGATTCAGCTCTAGGCTTGATTGGAAAGTGCATTACCATGCGTCCAAGGCTTGAAGAGCGAATGACCCCTACGGTCATTCAGCGTTTCATTGATTCGGGCGTAGGAGTCCGGAAGAGGGCAATGAAACTCGCCAAAGACATTTACCTTGGGAATGAAAATAAAGCTGTCCGAAGTAGCATTGCAAATGGCCTGCTACATAGAATGCAGGATCCAGATGAAGGCGTACGCGAGCTAGCGAGACAAATGATCGAAGAAATATGGATATCTCCCTTTTACAAGGAAGACGATTCCGTATCTTTCAAGCAGTCGCTCACTGACCATGTTGCTCTGATGGTTCAAACTGCCAAGCAAGGAAATACAGCACTCATTTTAGACAAGGTCTTTCAGACAATCCTGGCACCAGAATCTAAGATGTGCGAAGCAAATACTCGAGTTTGCACCAAACTTGTAGCTAACATGTTTGACCTGGTGGACATCTCAGAGTCAAGCGACCCTTCGGTTCCATCCGGGAAGGACGCCCTGCAAGTTCTGATGATCTTCGCGAAAGCGGACCCCAAACTATTCACGTTCGAGCAAATCAGACTCCTCAAACCACACATTGCTAGTGTCAGCACGAGCGAGGATCTAATCGTCTCAAGGGCCGTTGTGGTTATATATCGGAGGGTATTGCCTCAAGTTTCCAGCGTGCACTCTCAGTTCCTTTCCGAAATACGAACCCACCTCATGCCAGCAACCGCCAAGATTACAAGAACACTATTAGACGATGTAGTGGCCTGCATATGGATCATCAGTGGTCTGCTCAACAATACTGAACCCATTGCTCGCCTCATCTCATCGAGTCTCGCAGGTATTCAGAAAATACGCGCACTTCTAGCCAAGGGCCTAGATCAAAAGACAACGAGGCAGTTCGACCGTTACTCACTCATTGTTGGAATGGGTGGGAAACATTGCCAGCTTGACACTCATCAAGATCTGTTCAAAAGTAAATTTCCGAACTGGAAGGGGGACACAGTATCAAAACTGATGGTTGATGTGATTTGCCCTTTCGCACATTCAGCGCAGTCAGTCGATATTAGAAGGCCTGCACTAGACGCCATTGGCCTAATCTGCCAGTCTAATCCCAGAAATTTCGTGACAGAGAATGTCATCTCAGTTTTTGAGCAGGTTTTCACAGAACAGACAGTGATTCTAGAGTCCATGATACTCCGCTCTTTCAGAGAATTCCTGTTCACAGAAGAACAGAGGTCTAATCAGTCAAATGCTAACGCCACGAAGGAAAAGAAAGATCTGAAGGTCATGGGCAGCACAAGTTTCGACGACGTGGCTAGCGCAACAACCCAACGATTTCTTACAGCCATCACAAGAATTGCCTTAGCAACCCAAGATGATCACGCCTTTCTTGCGGTAGAAATTCTAGCTAGCATAAACCGACAGGGTCTAGTGCACCCCAAAGAGACCGGTGTGACTCTCATCACATTAGAGACTTGCCCAGTTACCAGAATCTCCGAACTTGCATATCATGAACACAGGGCCCTACATGAAAAGTACGAAAGTGTACTCGAACGAGAATACGCTAAAGCTATACAATCAGCATTCCAGTATCAGCGGGACATCGTTCAGAATTGCCGGGGCGCAACTGAATCACCATTTACGTCTAAACTTCATCTCTTAATTGAGATATTGAAAATCAGTAAATCGAAAAACCGCGTCAGATTCCTCGAAAAGACTGTGGGTCAACTGGAATTCGAGCCTGCGGAACTTGACGTTGGGCAACCAATGCCGTCACATGTGGCGTACTCCCGCTTTCTCCTTGAAAACATTGCCTTCTTTGAGTTTGTCAGCGTTGGTGACCTTCAAACAGTTGTCTCGGCTCTGGAGAAGCTGGTGACGGGTACAGGTGCAGGTATCGCTCAGACAATGGAATCCGAGATCTTCCAAGTGCGCATGGACCAGGATACAGGTGCACAGCAACCTGGAGAGGCCGAAGCACCAACCTTAGCCCCAGTGATTCCTGAGTCCGTTAACATGGAACGCTTTCGTCAATTGACAGCTGGATCTATGATCCTCTCCGCTGCCTGGGAGGTACGCAGTTTCCTCCGCCGGTTATACGGTATCAGCTCGAGTCGTCGCGAAGCAAAAAATAAGGCCCCGCCCAAGGACCTCACGAAAGCTCCGGTGAAAGTTCAAGGCGTTACGGGTGATAAGTTCTGGGATGACGTTTCCTTCATCATGTCAGGCCTTGATACGCCAGATCGGATGATACAGCAATGCAAAACATTTGTTGATTTGATGAACGTTGACAGCGAAGTGAAAATTGGGGAAGAAGAGGAAGAGGAAGATATAGATGGCGACGGCGAGCCACAGACTCCCGATGGAGCTGATGATGACGACGAGGTTGCAACTGATGGCCGTGGCCGTAAAAGGAAGGCAGTCAACACTCCGGGCGGCCGCAAAAAGCGGGCACGAAGCAACTCGAGACCACGAGCACGGGGTCGGCCAAGGAAACAGCAATCAGCAGAAACTGCCGGTTTTAACATGGGAGGCGATGACTTCTGAGCTTACCATTTCCTCGCAGTTCAATTTTCTAGAGGGTTTAAATACGTTTAGGTCGACGGCGTTTGGGAGAGGCATGGGTTCGGGCAATAAGTCTAGAGCATGACGCATGGCACTGGAGTCAGGGGCCGTGCAGTCTCATGAGAGAACGGCAGCACCTAATGGGCGTTTAAAAGGAAAGGGATATATTTGCCAAGGTCCAGAATCACTGCACCGGATCCAGGAGTTCACCAACACCCCGCGGTAATCGCACAATCCTCAAATCTTGCTTTTTTTTTTTCTCTTGCTCTCCAGAACCCGATGATACCTTTGTATGTTTGCTGTCGATCAATGAGATACAGCTGGCCTTGTTTTTAGTGGGGTACTGCCCAAGGCGTCATATGATCCTGACTATATACTGGTGTGATAAAAATTACCCTGTCTAGTAGGCAGGGCTTCAACAAAGCTTCAAGTGTTCTTATGGCTAGAATGACCTCGTTTCCTCACCATTAGCTTCGAGGCTAAATGCATATTACAGTAAGAGAAGAATTGTTAATGATAGGCAGCTTTATATCAAGCCAACACTATATTCATCAAAATGAGAGTCGCCCAAGTTTCCGGGTGAGACTGGTCATTCATCACTTACAATATTCAGAGCACATAACTTGTCGTGGTCGAACCACATATTCTGACTTAGCATAGCCATTGTCCCCTTTGATTACATAGCAGGCACTGCAAGGCACGTCCCGGATGGGAACGCGCAAGTTCCAAAGCCCATCACGTAGTGCCACGAATTGCTTAGTGATTTAGAGAATTAAAACACAATACAAAGAGAAGCCGTGCGAAAACAATCATAGTCTAACCGCCTACCCTTAGTACATAGATGCAGCAAAACCAGTATGACTATACCGAATGTCAGTAATCAGCATCCGTTGACGTCCTAACGCTTCATATATACAAGGTTCCCGACTATGCCCTTAGAAAATAACACAGCCCGATAGATTTGAACGCCGAAATCAAATGACCTCCCATGCTACCGAATATCACGCTCATGATATGGCGAGGGATAAATGCCGCTCCAATTAGTATGGGATGATATTGTATCAACGGTTGGCACGAGCCGCATTTCAGCTGTCGGCTCTAGCTCCTCCATATTAGACTGTCATTGCTGATGGCATCATAATCCTCATCCTCGTTTTCGTCATCATCAACGATCATACTATAGTCGTCTGAAGAAATTGATGCATCCTCTTGCTCCGCCGAAACTATCGACCAGCCAGACCCGTCCGGAGAAATGGGACGCTGACGAATCGGAAGCGGAAGCGGAAAGTCATTATTAGCAGGCGCGACAACGCTAGAAGCACTAGAGTGCGAGTTCGTGGCGTGGACGGAATACCCCTTGGTGATGGAAGAGCCAGTGCCCGTTTCTGTAACTATAGTAGGCGCGCCCCCGCTGCCTTTAACAGTAGAGTCGTCGTCGTCATCACCGCCGGAGAGAGTCTCGCCCGTGCGGAAGCTCGGCCCCGGACCTATCGGGACCCCGCGGTCCGCGTCGGGGATCTCAGCCTGGAATACGCCTCCCGTGCCGTCATCCCAGCCGCCGGCCCACAGCGGCAGGAACCGGAACTCCTCGTCCGACAGGTTGAGTACTAACGGGCCGCTCTGTAGGATATTGACCTCGAGGTCCGCGGCCCGCCATCTGTAGCTGAGTGCCGTGATCGCGTTCTTGAATTCGTGGTGGAACTCGTGCACGTCGAAGTACGCGCCATCATCGGGTATGAAATGAAACCCATACGGGCGAGACTCCTTATTAAGTGGGTAGTACCGGGCCGTGAAGAATCTCTCGAATAGAGGCACCGAGTGCGCGTGCTTTTCCAGCATCCGCCAGAAGCAGACGGTGAGCACGCGCTGGGCTGGCTGCAGCTGCAGGTAGATGTCCCGCGTCGGCGTGAGCTTGCCCACGGGCTCGTAGGAAGCCCGGTACCGGTCCTGCACGCTCATGTCGAGATCGAAGCCGGCCGCCTCTAGGACGACGTGGTTCATATACTGGTGTAGGAGCTGGCATAAGTTTGCATCTCCCTCGGGCCACAGTAGGAGTCTGAGAAACTTGTGGATGTTGTTGGGCAGCAGTCCCGTTGACACTTCCTCGGCTCGCTGGGCAAGCCTCTGCGCGGCGTGCTGGATGCACGTCTCCGGCTCCTCGTCGACCGTTCCGCGCGGCCGTCCGAATACCGACGGCTGGTTGTGGCTGTTGTTGGTGTTTGCGCCGCTGTGCTTGCTGAGAATCTCAATGGCCTTCTCGGTTACAAGAATCCGGAAAGCCACCCGGGCTACGGATGGTATTTCGAGCATCCACTATAATGGCTGGGGTTAATTTACTTGACCTGTTATGCTGGATTTAAAATGCGATGAAAAGGAGGGAGACTCGTGCTTGGGTGTTACAAGGAGCTTGAAAGATGATGGTCATAAAACTTACGGCAATTTGCAGGGCATCTTCAGCATTATTACTAATAAAATTCTGATTGGGTTCCGCGATGAACCAGCTGAGGACAGAATCCGTCTATTGGTCAACGATTAGCGGGTTTCTTGTCTTGGTATTATTCAGAACAAATGAAATATTTATATGCATACCACCACTCCTACGCAATCTAGAGCTTTCGCGACCACAGCTATGGAAGCCGTCCGTGGAGCCGAATTAAGGACGAGTTCTCCTTGGGAAATAGCGATGAGCAGGCGAAGAATAGCAGCCCGGTGGCGGATGGGACAATAATCGTCTATCCTTCTCGAGACCGGATATTCTATAGAATCGATGTCAATAGGTTCTTCGTTCTTGGTTCTCGGGTCAGGAGAACCAATTCCGGAAAGGAGAACATCAAAATGTTGCGGGCAGACATCGTCATGTCCCAGGACAAGGTAAGCTGAGACAGTGAAGACGGAGTAAGATTGCCACCAGTTTCTGATCCCGTTAGACAATGATAGCTGTGCGACAAGCGACGCGGATTCGTCGCCTTCAATAGGTGGCGTTAAGTCCAAGACGAATGGGGTCTGCGGATATGTTCTATTAGAGCGAGCAAGACGGCGTCTTGCTTGTGCCTGGGCCTCCGGGGAAAGCTTCTCTGCGAAGACAGATGAGCCAGTTCCAAGAAGCTGGTACGAATTCATCAAGAATTCTTTAGTCGTCCACTACAGAGAGTTATTAATAGGTTAGTGGGTCGAATAATGAAATAGTTGGATAGAGTTAAGGGCCGAGGTGAGATCGTGATGATTAAAAGATGGAATACCTGATTTCCGCAGCAATTGACATAATTCCCCGTTGGAAATTTGACGATGACTAGTGTGTCTCCGGTTGTGGTTCCAACGCCGAGATTTTGAAGCCGCAGAAAATCGTTATTCTCACGGTCGACTGAAGGGGCTTGGTCAATAGATGGAGTTATGAGCAGCAGCTGTCCGATCTTAGCATCGAGGTCATCTGTTCCGCCCGCCATGGTTCCAAGCTATGGCAAGGCTGAGCTTAGGCAACGTAGACGAGTTTGGGAATAGCAATATGAATTACAAGCGTGAAGGACTAGGTAGATAGGATAGTGTGGATTAGAGAACTAGGCGTTTTGTAGCAAAATGCTGTTAGTGTGAAGTGTGTGATGAGAATTTTGCTGTCTGGGTTTAGGGGCGACGTCAGAAATACAGCCGTATAAACAGAATGTTGTACTCCGTCTTGGTGTTGTTCAGGCTGTCGGAATCCTTCCAGCAGCATGTATGTGTATGTGTGTGTTGTGCTGTCATAGTGGCAGCCTGATTGATGACTGACTGGTGGCGGGGTTCAAGTTGTCATAGTCACCAATTATCACTCACGGACCCCTTTTGCTAGGCAGTCGTTCACTGGATAAGCACCTTATACAGCAGGTCGCAAGAGAAAATCCGTATACAACAGCCAATGAAAATACCCTATTCTTTGTGAAACGTCATGTATGCTGCTCATGTACTCTACTCTAGGCGCTCTTCAGGCCGGAATTGACCGTAGAAACGGGTGCGAAGTACCGAGGTATCTTTGCTTAGCAAACTTCCTCGAGGAATAAATACTTATAGCTGATATAGCGGCTGTTGAACCGTTGGAGGTATCTACCGGTAGGTAGTCACTGTGCTACAAGTCCGCCGTAGAATAGACGGAATACCGATGGCAACACTTCAACCTCGGTACATGTACTAACAAAGCCTTCGGCCAAGCCATTCTTGTGATACCTACCAGCGAGGTTAGTACGTAAACTGACAGCTGTAAGCTCAACTGCCTACGAGTTCTGGGAATGCTGCGGGGTTGGCTTGGTATCCTTGCCATAGGTAGGTACTTACACATAATATTGGAAGAGCCTGTATTTCTGATGGACTTAAGTATGACCTCAGCCCTATGGGTGGAGCTATAGTACCGAATTGGCACTGTTATTGCCTAGGTGAGTCGCTCGGTTCGTTGCTGTCTGTCTATCCAGACCCAGGTCTGGAGTATCTCTGGGACAGAAGTCTGGTACTAGTAATTCTCAGCTACGCTAGTATCGCGTCGACTTAACCTAGCAGCTTGGGCAACAAGACTAAATGCAGGCTTAGAAGCACCAGGACTCTCGTCTCTATCGCTCTCTCTGTCGTTCTCTTCAAAAAACAGTACCGACGGAGACAGAATTGGAGAATTCGATGAGTCTGGGGCTGCACATAGGTGTGTGCGGGGGCACGGGCATTATTTTTCGCTGCCTAAATACCCACTATGTTAGTGTCAAGATTCAGTCGACGAATATTTCAAATTTTCTATGGAGTACGCGAGGTGGTATAAGTGTCAATAGCAGTCTATTGCTTCTTCTTGTGAATGGACCAATTGTCGGTGCTTTGAACTATTTGGCGTATTTGAGAAGATTCTACCGTAATGCTGCGTATTTGTCGACATGGTAAAGTTGCCAAGCTGGACGCGAGGTGCACTAACATTTCCCCAGAGTTTGGCCCCCGTGTAGCTTAAATGCAGTGGCTAAAGCTCGCTAAGGACTCCCACCCAATCAGTGTCTGCGGGGGCACGGGTTGGCCAATCCCCACACCGAGATCCTGGCAGTGGCGTCCCACGAGCTTACTGCCACGAGGTCGCGTGCCCCTGCTCAGCTCCGGCGGTGTGATGCTTGCACTGTCTCTCAAGGCCGCCGGTCAACGGACGCAGATCAGGAGACGCGGTTTCTATGATTCAAATCGTACCTTATGATTGGCCGCGCTCTCGAATCGGCATTGTCTTCTGCATGTAATGCAATAGTGTACTGAAGCGATGGAGCTAACGCACGATCTAAAACCGGGGAGACGAGCTTTTACATACCTTCTTACTATGCTTAAACCCTTTGATTCGATGGTTCAGAGTTAGACGGCAATTCTCGTAGTTTCCGATATATCTTCTTCGCCGCCCGCCCGGATTGTCTTGCTTGCTCCAGTCTTCGTTCCTGTCTTTCCACTCCGAAACATTAGGCCGGGCCAGCCCTGAACTGATCTCATCGAAAACTCAATCTTGACATTGTAACTTGCTAATCGAGAACCTTGTTGTTGCCAAGATTGTGCCTGCTATTCTTTCTCTTAGATACTTATTCTCTAGTATATGCTTCATTTCCTCTTTTAAGCCCGACGTACGTTTCTACAACCCGAACCAACCTGAGCAACTGAGCTTTGAGCTTTCGAGACAAAGCACACCCGCAGAACAGTAGCTGTCCACTTTAATCACAACGGACAACGAAAATAGCTACAGCTATTAGATCACCATCTTGAGTTCAACGTCATATTTGCATCTCCTTCGAACACAGCCAAGATGAATCATTTCCAAACCACCAGACTGTCTAGCCACCGCTCTCTAGCAATGCTGTGAGTGCTTTTGTATTTTACCATATAAACCAAGCTGCTCACCTTGATCCGAGCAAATTTCCAATAGCACAAGCCATATCCCTTTTTATCTCTTACATATTGCCCCGCGAATAACACCAAAATCAACAAGCCGACTTTAAACCACTGACACTCTCACTTCCATAGCCGCCACCGACCGCTCCTCGTAGCAGGCCTGGTCTTCACGGGCCTCGGCGTCGCTGGCATCCAATACAAGCGGACGGCCATCGCCCGCAACGAGCGGGCCCAGCGCGAGGGGCGAGAGCCGAATTTCTACGTCAGCGTTGAACGAAGTGGTGGGGGCATCTAAGACAACCAAGCTTAGATATTTACCTAACTAGCCAAACCCAACCAAGACCAACGCAACTTTAAACCTAATCTAACCTGCCGAACCCACCCGACCAGGACAACAAACTAACTCCTTCGACTTATCATTCGCAAAACGAGATCATGTTATAGCCAGGATGGCTGGCGCATTTTAGGAAAGAGGCATTGGAATATGGAAAAAGGACAAGGGAAGGGAAAATGAAGGAGAACATGAAAAGAAAAAGGTACTCAGGGTCTACAACTAAGCCATTGAGAAATCAATGAGGTTATAATATACATACAGGGGGCAAAACATCAGGAAACAGCTGTCCGTTATCATCACCTCAAATGCCAAGGATGACCCCGTATCTCGAACTTAGTCTCCAAGATTATTAGGGGTGTTTCCCAAAGGATTGAACGATTGAGAAGGGCGAGTTTGCGCGGAGGTCAATGTCAGATTTACAAGGAGTCAGCTTGTTTTACTAGTTGGATTACGGTGTGTTCATGTTCTTATTGAAGATCAAGGCCTAGAAGACCGTCTAATCGACACGGACATCAACGAATGATGAGGAATTCTATCTGCGAGCATCGATGTCTTCTAGCCGCCAAGGAGTCTCGGGATACCATGAAGTAGAGCTCATAATATTGGTGAATTCTGTTTGTCTCGGCAGTCTTTCATGCGACTCTCACATACTAATCTCACTAACAAGCTATGCGTAAGAGACTCACAAAGGTTGCTATGCTGCCAAGACGAGAAGTTCAAGCAAGTTGGGCAAGCCTCTGTCAAATTCTTTGCCCTACTCCGAAAGTCCCTTGAATAATAAACGCAAGATCCGCAACATAGCGCAGCCTACTCCATCCCCGAAACGACGCCACTGCCAAATGTCTCGTTCTGTATACCGATGACGATGAGACAGTCTCCCAAACGCCCACCAATGCAGAGTCATCCATAATAGATATGACAACGAGGAAACCGACTTAAGATACTCGTTGCCGATTCACAGTCGCCAATTTCGACCGAGGTCCCTACACAAGGGTAGGACATATGAATATGACTTCATAATGAGCTTCCCCTCCTTGAAATCTGCTTTGGTGGTCGGTCATCACCGTCCGTGTTATTGTCCTTCATGATTTCCTTTCCTTTACCCTTCGTCCTTCGTCTGTTAGGCGTCAGAGCGCCTCCGCCTCTTGGCCTTTCTTCCTTGGAACTCCAAGTACGGCTCTTTTTTTGCCCGGCAGAATGACTCGAAAATCTGCTCGGTGCTGACAGGTTCATGTTAGTGCCGTGGGAGCCAGCCATGGAGCTCCCCTCGTCAGCCGAGTTGTGCGCTGTGGGGACGCCAGACCGCATTAACTGAACTTCACGGGCCACATCAGCAAAGCTCTCTTCTAAAGTCTTCATACGTGCAAGCACCAGCCTGGACATGCGATCTGCATTGTCACGCTCTCGTTCTGCAGAACTAGCACGCTGTAAGCCCCGCAACTGTCCAGTCGCCATTGCCATCTGCGTTGCAAAAGACGCGGGCACGGCACCAAGTTCGTGCTTCGTACTAGCCATGCGCCCTGTGATATCTGAGTTCACTGAGGAGGGCGGCTTCCGCTGTTGCCAGCGCGGATCTATACTCATTAAGGCACTCCGGCTTAGCGTTGATTTTGGGATAGGGCGAGGCTTGGTGGAGTTTTCCATTGTATATTGTGCTGCTCTTCGAGGTGAGCGTTTAGTCGTAGAGACAGATTGCTCGGTTGCCGTAGTGGCTCGGCCTGTCTTCGGTCGCAGCGGTGGGTCTATGATTTCTTCTGATATCGACGACGGACTAGGTCTCTGTTGAACTGCTTCGCGAGGGTTGTATAATATCGTGTTCGTGGAATGCGTACGATTATGGAGACCCTGACGAGGTGTAGCCGCGTCCGTTGACATGACCTTGGCAGCATGATATTTGATCGAACCATCTGATGAAGGGAGTAGATGCTGTTGCCGCGAAGCTCTAGGGGTTGTGAAGTAGTCCTCTTGATCGGTGTGGGACGCGGTCTCCTGACGACTCTCGCCAGCAACGTCATCATCGTAATCCTCATCATTTGTAACCAGTTCATCATCACCATCAGCATCCGTGAAATCCTTTTGTTCATGCTCTGTGGGTCGAGCGCCAAGAACTCTGGCTCCTGAAGGGGCAAAGTCGTTGTTTGACATGAGATCAGCAGGATCACTCGCAGCAGACCGAACATCCGAAAGAGTAGTAAATCGTTTCGGATAATCTCGACTTATGCTTCTTTGCCGTAGCGAATGACTTGGCCGACTATCGATGGTTGGCCAGCGTGATAAATTCTCTCCTATCTCATCGCTTTGATCCATCCAGTTGCGTATGGCCGTTTGCGTTTTTCGTCTTTCCTGCCTTCGTTGAGTACGTATCTTGTTAGCATCTGGCTGTCGTCGAAAAACCTCGTCTAAAGCTTGATCTTTCTGAAAGCCGGCAATTGACTCTTCGCGGGTTCGAACGTTGGGGCTGAAGAGAGTGGTCGTGCGAGAAAGCGAGAAAGCGCGACCCCGACGAACCGAACTCTCTACCAGGTCTGTTGGTTCGTAAATCGAGGACGCGAGATAATACTTCTCATAGAAAAATATCAAAAATAAAATCGGCCAATGCGTCAACTTGATGACCGTTCTATTAAGCCATACAAACCGTCTGATAGGCATGACGTAACGCAAAGGGATGAAAATCCAGGCAAGTATGTTGGTAGGTGCGATATACGAAAACAGAGCATCGTTCTTGACCATGGAAATAGTATTAATGGCGAAGAGAAACCTGTCCGTTGCGTTAGTGCCGATACAATGATGAGGAGTGATTTACATACTGGTGCTCTTCCTTGGCGTTGGAAGCGATACGCATGAATGAATTCGTCAGAACGGTAATGAGTATAGTGCTTTACACATGTCAGACCATGATTTCCAGATATGGATTTGGATTAACATACGCGACTAAAAAATGACATATGACGAGGAAGAAGGTCAAAAGCAACCGTTCCATAAAGGTATATTTAGGCCAACTAATCTGAACGTTAATAATTGTCTGCAAGCGTAGTAACGGATTCACTTACACGTCCCATGCAGCAGGCGTAAAACCCATGAGGATCTGAAAGAATCTATAAGCTACATCAGTAGCATCGTCCGAGTGCTTCGATAGTGTGAAGAAAGCGAGGAATCCGGAGAAACTGATCAAGATCACGACGAATAGAGCCATAAGATCTTCCGCCATAAATCGGAAGGCAATCAATAGCTGCGAAAAGTATGGGTAGTGGTCTAGAACACTGAATATGCGAGGTAGGAGGAGGATGGCATTTGCTGCAAGTACTTCATAGGCCATGTCATTCAATCGGACAGAATCAACTAGAAAGACACCGCAGAGGCGCATGCCGTAGTAGATAGTCAACAATAGTAAGATCCCGAGATCTACAATGTTCCAGTAGCTCATGATATAGAGCGAGAAACCCTGTTCATTGAAGCCGACAACCCCATCTAGCATGAAACCAGCACTCCAGAACCAGAAGATCAACTCCAGAGAAGTTATCAGGCTCGAACGTTGAATGAGGACCGCGAGGAACAAACAGATCATGACGAATAATGAACACGTCGACAAGAAATAGCGGTAGCGAGGAACACGTAGGCGGGACAACTTCAGAGGAGAGGCATTGCGCGGATCGTATAGAGACACTGTGCGTCGAACAGGGATTGCATGTACGGGGAGCTGTGAGCCCTGCTCTTTGAATTGGCGACCAAGTAATGGGGTACGGTAGTCAGCATGGCTTCTGGGTTCGGACCTCATAGTGCTCGGCGTGCCTGTCTGAGCACGATGAAGATTATCATGAGATGAGTAGAAAGAGATGGCCCCGTTCCAAATGGCCTCTAGTTGCTGTACAACGAGGGGATGGGAGACGAAATGTTTGGCCGAAGCGCGAATAGCGACCTCCAGAGTAGATGACCGGGCAAATAGCGTGCCTCCTCTGCTCTCGAGTGTTCTACTTTTCGGGGTAGGAGGTGTGCGAAGAGATCCTTGCAGGGGATCGAAGTCGTAGGACAAGGCGTCGATGAGTTCCCTTGTACTGTACTCTTTTAATAGCTTCAAGGCTAGAAGCTCGCAAACTTTGGATCTAGTGGTGCTCACGGTGGCATTGCCCGGATATAGCTGTCCCTCCTTGCTAAACTGAAGACAGTTTGCCATCAGCGCGTAAAGGGTCGCTCTGCTGAAGTGCTGGGATCGTATTTGTTGCTGCATCGGCTTGACTAAAAACTGGGAGACCTGGGGGGAGCGTAATTGTTCCCAAGACAGCGAGGTTTCGGTCCTCGTCTGGACGATGATTCGAATCGCGTGGACAATATTGTATACTGGAAGGGCATCTACTCTCACAATCAGCGTTTGCCCACGCAGATAAGATGTACGCAGCTTAAGTTCAAACCTAGATAAGTGGCAGAAAAAAGAGGTATGACGGGATTGGGATTTCTTCGAGAGACGCCCTGATCGGCGAAGCGTATGGACGGGTGGGCTGGCTGGCTCCGATCGAAGTCGTTCCCATCGTCTTGTTCCTCCTCCGCGTTACCGTCGTCTTCTTCGTCTTCCTCTTCATCCCTTCTCCCGCCCTCCCTGTCGTCATCGTCGTCGTCGTCATCATCATCGTCGTCGCCTTCTGTGAAATCGGCAGTGGCATGGCGTTGCTCGGGATACCGGCCGCTCGCCGGGGCAGGAGATGAGGTGTGCGGATATGAGTCGACGCGACGCATAGTGGGCTTAGATTGTAGCAATGAGGACAGCATGTCCTTCGCCGTCGGTATCATGGCCAAGACCAGTTCCAGAACGCGGCTGAATGTGAGGGAGAGGTCGAATCCACGGCGTGTCGCGTCGAGGTCGGGTCGGGTCGAGTCGAGTCAAGCCAAGACAAGACAAGCCAATATTATAACCCTTGCCGCCTTGAGACGGGGAAATACAGGTACAGTGGCATGGAGCAGCAGATGATTGGGAATAGTCACAAGCAGACAGTCAGTTCCGCGGGTCAGGACAAAGAGAGGGTGGTATTTGTGAAGCCTGGTGCGTACGTGGTACGTAGTACGCGCGGGTATCTAGATATTAGATATCGACGGGTATCGATTGCTATGATGTGTAGAGATGAATCCTGCCAACCCGAGGGGGCCAAATCTCATCAATTAAACTGTAGCTAGCTAGACTACTGATTACCTAGGTAGCTACTTCTAACAAGTCCACTTCAGGGCTAGTCGTCGCAAATCGCGCAGGCGCGGCCTTGGTGAAGCTGCACTAGATATTTTAGTATTAGAAGAGCGACATGAGCGAGCTGTCACAAGATCAGAGTTTCGTTTCAACAGCAGTCGTGACATGTAGCGGTCTCGTACATATCCGAGCCGTTCCATACTGAGTAGGTGGTGCTGTACCGGGTGCTACAAACACCTCCAGCTTCCAGGTTCTAGCCATGCTCGCCCCACCTCCCCAGCTACACTAAGATAAGAGTAGGTTCCCTCAATGGCATCTTGCAGATGGTATGCAGGTATGCTTTGCGTAATTGTTCAGAGCTACTGCCAGTGCCTATGACTCTGGATTTTTCCATATATATCTATCAAGTGTATTAAAGAATGTGAGAATTCTCAGTATTGATATTTGGAAGACTTGGAAGATATATATTTAATCTGCGGCTTGTGATATGCTAGCGAGATGGCTGGTCGGCAGGACTTGGTCACCACTACCCTGTTATTAAGTGCCTACTTGCACGCCGTTCCCAAGGTCTCCATTGTGAATCGAAGGAGGAAAGGATTGTCGCTCACACCTCGATATGGCATCACACAAAACCACACCCCCAAGTCAGATCAGGAAAGGCTGGCCGTTGCAATCAAGTCGCATGATTGCCTAGTATACGCCACTGACAGCTTCTTATCTAAGATCTTGCTTGTCAACCTGTTCCTCTCTTCCCCATAGAGTATATCATATTCATTCCATATTCCATGCACGCTCTTAGTCTACTTGGTTATGTCATCTACGGACTTATCGCTGTCTAACCATGCGTACCACTTAATCCATAATCCTATCGCAAACAATAGGCCAAAAGCAACAATCCATCCGCACTTACGGAGTATAGCAGTACGTATTGAGGAAATATATGGTCTCCTCTGGCCCTCTTGACATAAACTATAATACTTGCTTGCCGTAGTGACAAATGTATCTTCTCACCGCAGGTATACGGGATGCGACAATACCGAATTATATATTTGTATCTCCTCGGCTCACACCGCTTGTTCACACGTACCACAAGCCACCCGCATTGTGTAGTGTGGTTAGTAGGTATTGTGTGCCCACCCGGGGTCATCACGGATGCCACCCTGCGTCGGTCATACTCCCACCACCATCGGTTTTACAGTAGCCTGCACAGTACTTCTGCTAGTATATGTTCAATTATCTTCGGATATTCACACCTCAATAGTCTCATGTTTTTCAAATCGTAATCTACTTTACATTGCAACAGGATCAGAAATGATAGAATTGTCTGGCGTGCTCAACTCTATAGTTATCTACGTTAGTATATCCCAGCTTTTACTGCATACCTCACCTATGTACTTTATATCGTATACTTCCTACCGAAACCCAATCATTTAGTTATACTTAGACAGCATCTATATATTCTGTTCAGATTGAAATTGTGTTTACATATTGTGTACCATAATTACACACCGACTACTCTCCGTAATCATAAACCCCCACTCACCGCAAGCAATTTTTCAATTCTTATAATCATGTATCTACTCCGTAGATTACAAACAATCGGCTTATTAGGAGGGTATCAATAGCCATGCAGCTTCCCTTGCCGCCTGTCTCATCCTATCTGAAATCAACTCAGAATACTCCAAAGGTAATGGTTCTTGCCTCGGGGCGCGAATGCTAGTTAATGATGCATTCACACTCAATGTATTTTCTAGGCTTGCAGAATCATGTGAGTTTCTGAGCCTTTACACCGGTAGGCTTCAGACGACAGACAAAAACCATTTACCGCTTTTTGCCCCAATATCTAACAGTAGTGATATATCTTTCAATACTCAGGAGGCACGTATGTCTGCCAAGCAAGAATACCCTGTATGCTTCGATTTCGGGTAGACTGTGGCGCATACCTAACGCAATTAGTATTAAACAGGGCCCGTATACGGCTGTTGGCATTAAGACTATTATGTAGTACATTGTATGATGCAATGAAGCTCGCTGGGTGTATTGATCGACGCGACAGCCTGGGAATGGCGGCGCTCGTTGAAGCGGGCTGAACAATGGTGAATACGCAGTCCTACTTAGAAGAACAATCAATAGTTGAACCATCAAAGTCATTGACCAGGGTTCGGCTGTAAGGTTTGCGCCCCTGGACCAAGATATGCACGAAAGATGAGGAATACGCTCACCCGATTGGCCGACTCGGGAGTGGGGCGCATCCTCATTCACTAAAATGCCCCTCCAACCAGCCAGCCGCCTGTCGGTGCCCCGCACTAGTACATTCGGCTCCTCTGTTAGCTTGACGTAACTAAATGTAAAAAAAAATAGAGCTGGCGATTTCGGTCTGAATTTTCTTTTCCCTCCTGCTGCCATCGTCTGGGGCAGGGCTTCACTGACTCTTCTACAAAAACATTGTCCTTCGCCTGACACTGGCTCGGTATGATCAATTGAGCTGCGAGGACAGTCACTAATGGGCGAGTCGCCCGTTCATTTCTTGCTCTTCCCTTTACATTCATAATTGATTAACTCGCTACAATCACACCCTTCCTCGTCCCTCGTATAGCATCGTCTCTTGTACGGATTACGCACAGAAGACAACACGATGGACCCCGTACACTACCCGCCATCGACGGCGCGGCTTGTTGACGGCAAAGATGACCAGCTCATGTGCCTCGACCTCGAGGACCAATCCTCGTACCAAGGATACAGCTTCGGTGCTCCAAAGAGCATTGCCGGCGAACTCGTTTTCCAAACCGGCATGGTTGGCTATCCAGAGTCCATAACAGATCCCTCCTACCGCGGCCAGATCCTCGTCATCACCTTTCCCCTGGTGGGCAATTATGGCGTGCCAGCTCG
The DNA here is from genome assembly GCA_022578715.1 of Nemania sp. FL0916. Lineage (NCBI taxonomy): Eukaryota > Fungi > Ascomycota > Sordariomycetes > Xylariales > Xylariaceae > Nemania > Nemania sp. FL0916. The sequence goes on from MU390271.1 coordinate 183,640, forward strand.
GGACACCATGGATGAGCTCCTGCGCGATCGTCCTGCCCACTTCGAGTCTTCCCAGATCCACATCGCCGGTCTCGTTGTGTCTTCTTACGCCGGCGAGGAGTACTCACATTTCTTGGCCAGTTCCTCCCTCGGAACGTGGCTCAAGGAGCAGGGCGTGCCAGCCATGTATGGAGTTGACACTCGGTCTCTGACGGAGCGCATCCGCCAGGAGGGCAGCATGCTCGGTCGTATGCTCCTACAGAAACATTCTCTGGCGAACGGAAACTCCAATGGCGTCACGAATGGCGCTGTTAATGGACATATACCTAGCCCCCTGATCGGCAAGGACTGGAGGCCATACTTCGAATCCCTCGATTGGGTCAATCCCAACACTAAGAATTTAGTCGCTGAGGGTTAGTTTGGCTGTACACTGCTTTTTCTCCGCCCACTGCTAATTGGCTGGTTAACAGTATCGATCAAAACGGTCCAGCTTTACAAGCCGAAACCTGAATCCGCCCTAAAGCACCCCTCCGGACGCCCCCTTCGCGTCCTTTGCCTCGATGTTGGCATGAAAAATAACCAACTGCGATGTTTCCTAAGTAGAGGTGTTGAAGTCAAAGTTTGCCCATGGGATCATGATTTCTCTAACGAACAAGACTACGATGGCCTATTCATCTCAAACGGCCCAGGCGACCCCGCCGTACTGCGCGAAACTACGGTTAAGAATATTGCCAACACGCTCGAACTTAATCGCACGCCTGTGTTCGGAATCTGCCTTGGCCATCAGCTCCTTGCGCAGGCTGCGGGCGCCAGCACCGAGAAGATGAAGTTCGGTAACCGTGGGCACAATATCCCTTGCACAAGTATGATCACTGGCAAATGTCACATTACCTCTCAGAATCATGGCTTCGCAGTCAGTGCTCAAACCCTCCCACAGAACGAGTGGAAGGAGTTGTTTGTCAATGCCAACGACGGTAGCAATGAGGGAATAATGCATGTCAGTAAGCCCTACTTCAGTGTGCAGTTCCATCCAGAGAGCACACCTGGGCCTCGCGATACAGAATTTCTGTTCGACGTTTTCATAAGCACGATCGTTCGATGCGCAGAAGATTCCCAGTTACTCAACTCACCAGTCAGCTTTCCTGGCGGCACCTACGAAGAAAACGAGCGACTCCACCCAAGAGTCCACGTCAAAAAGGTACTTGTCCTTGGTAGCGGTGGTCTCAGTATCGGTCAGGCTGGAGAATTTGATTACTCTGGTAGTCAGGCCATAAAAGCCTTGAAAGAGGAAGGGATTTACACGGTTCTTATCAACCCCAACATTGCCACTATCCAGACGTCAAAGGGCCTCGCCGACAAAGTGTATTTCCTTCCGGTAACGGCCGATTTTGTGCGCAAAGTTATCATACACGAAAGACCAGACGCAATCTATGTTACTTTCGGTGGTCAAACCGCCTTACAGGTTGGTATACAGTTGAAGGATGAATTCGAGGAGCTTGGAGTTAAAGTCCTGGGTACTCCCATCAATACTATTATCACGACGGAGGATCGAGAGCTTTTCGCTCGCAGTATGGAATCTATTGGCGAAAAGTGCGCTAAATCTGCCTCCGCGAGTAGCGTGGATGAAGCTATGCGCGTAGTCAAGGGCATCGGATTCCCCGTCATTGTCAGAGCCGCATACGCTTTGGGTGGTCTCGGAAGCGGCTTCGCTAACAACGAATCCGAACTTCTGGATCTTTGCAACAAGGCCCTGGCCGTAAGCCCTCAGGTCCTGATCGAGAGGAGCATGAAAGGCTGGAAAGAGATAGAATACGAAGTTGTCCGAGATGCTCAAGACAATTGCATCACAGTTTGCAATATGGAAAACTTCGACCCCCTTGGTATCCACACGGGTGATTCTATCGTCGTTGCGCCATCCCAAACTCTTTCCGATGAAGATTACAATATGCTACGCACAACAGCCGTCAACGTAATTCGCCATCTTGGTGTGGTCGGAGAATGCAATATTCAATATGCTTTGAATCCTTTCTCTAGAGAATACTGCATTATTGAGGTCAACGCTCGTCTGTCTCGTTCGTCGGCCTTGGCGTCCAAAGCCACGGGCTATCCTTTAGCTTTCATCGCTGCGAAGCTAGGACTTGGCATTCCTCTAAAAGACATCAAGAACGCCGTCACCAAGGTGACATGTGCCTGCTTCGAGCCCTCCTTGGATTATGTCGTTGTAAAGATGCCGCGATGGGACCTGAAGAAATTCACCCGTGTTTCTACTCAGCTTGGCTCATCAATGAAGAGTGTAGGCGAAGTTATGAGTATCGGAAGGACTTTCGAGGAAGCCATTCAGAAAGCAATTCGTGCCATCGATTTCCACAATCTCGGGTTTGGAGAGACTAAAGCACTCATGTCTATAGACGATGAACTACAGACGCCCTCTGATCAACGTCTCTTCGCTATTGCCAATGCCATGCATGCCGGGTATTCGGTCGACAGGATTTGGGAGCTCACAAAGATTGACAAGTGGTTCTTGCATAAACTAATGGGTCTAAGCAACTTCGGTAAATTGATGACCCAGTACACCACGGCCCAAATCTCCAGAAGTCCAGATCTTCTCCTTCAAGGCAAAAGGTTAGGGTTTAGCGACCGCCAGCTGGCTAAGTTTTGGGATTCAAACGAGTTGGCTGTCAGGCGCATGAGACACGAGGCCGGCATTACACCCTTCGTAAAGCAAATCGATACGGTAGCCGCGGAATTCCCGGCCTTCACCAACTACCTCTACCTAACCTACAATGCTTCTGAACATGACATCAGCTTCAGCGACCATGGCGTCATGGTTCTAGGTTCTGGTGTCTATCGGATAGGATCTTCTGTCGAATTTGATTGGTGTTCCGTTCGTGCGATTCGCACTCTAAGAGAATCTGGGTTCAAAACGATCATGGTCAATTATAACCCTGAAACCGTCAGTACCGATTACGATGAAGCCGATCGTTTATACTTCGAAAACATCAATCTGGAAACAGTCCTCGACATATACCAGATGGAGTCAGCTAGTGGGGTTCTTGGTGCCATGGGCGGCCAGACTCCAAATAACATCGCATTGCCCCTGCTACGTTCAGGAGTTAAGGTCCTCGGAACATCTCCAGAGATGATCGATCGTGCCGAGAATCGATACAAGTTCTCTCGCATGCTAGACGAAATTGGTGTAGATCAACCAACTTGGAAAGAGCTCACAAGCTTTGATGATGCTAAAGAATTTTGTCAAAAAGTTTCGTACCCTGTTTTGGTTCGGCCATCATACGTGCTGTCAGGTGCGGCTATGAACACAGTGTACTCTGAGGCAGACCTAGAGTTATATCTGCAACAAGCTGCTGATGTTTCTCGGGAGCACCCCGTCGTGATTACAAAATACATCGAAAACGCAAAAGAGATCGAGATGGACGCTGTGGCAAAAGATGGGACTGTTGTATCGCACTTCATTTCAGAGCACGTTGAGAACGCTGGCGTTCATTCGGGTGATGCAACGCTCATTCTACCGCCGCAGGATCTTGAACAGACGACAATCCGACGCATAGAAGAGGCTACTAGGAAAATTGGTGCCAAGCTGAATGTGACTGGTCCTTTTAACATCCAGTTTATCGCGAAAGACAACGACATCAAGGTGATCGAGTGTAACGTTCGGGCATCTCGTTCATTTCCTTTTGTGTCGAAAGTCATGGGGGTTGATCTCATCGAAATAGCGACTAAAGCGATCATGGGAATTCCCTTCAGCGATTATCCGCCGATTAACCTTCCGCCCGGCTCCGTGGGAGTAAAGGTTCCACAATTTAGCTTCTCTCGACTGTCAGGTGCGGATCCTGTTCTTGGTGTAGAGATGGCATCTACAGGTGAAGTTGCTTGTTTCGGTAGAGACAAGTACGAGGCCTACCTCAAAGCATTGATGTCAACTGGATTTAAGATCCCGAAGAGTAACATTCTTCTATCGATTGGATCGTATAGAGATAAGAAAGAGATGCTACCTTCTGTTGAAAAGCTTCAGAAATTGGGATACAAACTATATGCGACTGCTGGCACGGCCGACTTCTACCAGGATCATGGTATACCTGTCCAATTTTTGGAAGCACTTGGGAAAGAAGATGATGACCAGAGATCCGAGTTTTCCTTGACGCAGCACTTGGCAAACAACATGATCAACCTTTATATCAATCTACCGTCCAACAACAGATACCGACGACCCGCAAACTACATGAGCAGAGGGTACCAGACACGTCGCATGGCTGTAGATTACCAGATTCCATTGGTAACCAATGTCAAAAACGCGAAAATCCTCGTTGAGGCAATTGCGAGACATTTTGACTTAGAACTATCCAACCGTGATTACCAGACAAGCCACCGCTCAGTTGTCCTGCCAGGGTTGATCAATATTGCCGCATTTGTGCCAGGGATTGTGTCTCCTGGCAGCCATGATCTACAGGCCATCACAAAGGCGTCAATTGCTTCCGGCTTCAGCATGGTTCGAGTCATGCCTATGGGAGCCGATGGATCCATCACCGATGCGAGAACACTCAAACTAGCTCAGCTTAATAGCAAGCGTGGCGGTTACTGCGACTATAACTTCTCCATCTCGGCAACTTCCGAAAATGCCAATCAGATCAGCCAAGTTACTGGTGAAGTCGGGTCTCTTTTCATCCCATTCAATCATCTATCAGATAATATCAGCAAAGTGGCTGCTGTCACTGCCCACTTCGATTCGTGGCCAGTCCACAAGCCGATAATTACTGACGCGAAGACAACCGATCTTGCATCAATTTTGCTTCTGGCGAGCCTTCATAACCGGCGTATCCATGTCACCAGCGTCACCACCAAAGATGACATCAGGCTGATTTCTCTCAGCAAACAGAAGGGCCTAAGTGTGACCTGTGATGTGTCCATCTACTCACTATACTTGTCTCGCAAGGATTATCTAGACTGCCAATTCTTGCCCGAGGCAAGCGACCAGGATGCCCTATGGGAATATTTGACCACAATTGATGTCTTCTCGATTGGAAGCGTTCCGTTCCAATTAGCCCGAGCGTTGCATCCAAATGATAAACCCGGGAAATTGGACGCTGCCATTGGTATTGCCGAAGCTCTGCCATTGCTTCTCACTTCCGTCGTTGAGGGCAAGCTGACTATCGATGACATTAAGACACGGCTATATGACAATCCAAAGAAGATTTTTGAGCTTCACGAGCAGATGGGGACTTCCATCGAAGTCGAGCTAGAACGCACTTACACAGTGACAAAATCCTGTTCAAGCTCTCCTTTTATGGGTAAGATAATGCGCGGGGCCGTACAGCGAGTGACATTCAATGAGAACACGGTATGCCTTGATGGGAGTGTGTTGCCCATGCCGCCCCTCGGCAAGGACATGTCTACACATAATAGTGTACCGGCGCCCATGTCACCTGCTGCAGCGCCCACGCCTCAGGTAGCAATGTTCCCCGCGGATGCCATCAGCCCTCGACCGCAGTCCAGAGCCAGTAAGAATTCACGGATGCACGACGGCGAGTTTGATTCTCTCCGGCCCGCTGCGAAGCTTGCGTCGGCCGACGAATTTAGCTTGCCAGGGCCGGCGCGTTCGCCATTCGTCGATTCGCTTCAACATCTTCTCACACGGCCGTCCGTTTTCAGGAATGCCCACGTTCTCTCGGTGAAAGACTACAGGAGATCCGATCTTCATCTCCTCTTCACGGTAGCACAGGAAATGCGCCTGGGAGTGGACCGAGAAGGTGTTCTCAATACTCTCCGGGGTCGTGTGCTCTGCACTCTGTTTTACGAGCCTTCCACACGCACTTCGGCCTCTTTTGATGCTGCCATGCAGCGTCTTGGAGGTAGGACAATCGCTATCAGCACATCACAGTCGTCGGTGCAGAAAGGAGAGTCTTTGCAGGATACTCTCCGAACGCTCGAGTGCTATGGCGATGCAGTCGTGCTTCGCCATCCGGAAGAGAACAGTGTCGATGTTGCCAAGAGATATAGCAAAGTTCCCGTTATCAACGGAGGTAACGGGAGCGAGGAGCATCCGACCCAAGCTTTCCTTGATCTGTTCACGATCCGAGAAGAACTTGGAACAGTCAAGGGATTGACGATTACATTCGTGGGGGATCTATTGTACGGTCGAACTGTGCATTCGCTGATCCAGCTTCTTCAGCATTACCAAGTGTCGGTACAGCTTGTCTCGCCAAAGTCGCTCTCTCTGCCAGGCGAAGTCCGTACCCTCCTCAAGCAGTCGGGCCAACTACTTTGCGAATCTGAGGTGCTGAGCCCCGAGATTCTTTCGAGGACCGATGTCCTCTACTGCACTCGCGTGCAAAAGGAACGCTTCCCCAGCCTGGAGGAATATGAAAAAGTCAAGAACGTTTACCGCATCGACAACGCTACGCTGAAGCATGCGAAGCAACACACGCGGGTGCTACACCCTTTGCCGAGGAATGATGAGGTGGCTGAGGAGGTAGACTACGATCACCGGGCGGCGTATTTCAGACAGGTAAGTTATCGTTTACGCTTAGTTGGGGCTTCTTATGCTAATGATTTCACAGATGAGATATGGACTTTACTGCCGCATGGCTCTGCTGGCTCTAGTTATGTCTGACTAAACAGATAAGAGTCATATTTTCGGCGCTATTGAGTGTCTATCGTCGGCCGACTTCCATGTCGGTGTTTTCCGGGCGATTCGGGTGATAAAAGTACTAGAAAGTGTTTATTTTGTTTCATAAGATAGGAATTTCTTGCGTAAGATACCTAAGGCTCAGGCCACTCATGAGTGAATGATCTTAAGCATACAAGTGCATTGGGTGTGGTTTGGCGTTGTGTGGTTGGGTTGGAGCATATGTATATCTGTATACGTTCACACGTATATAGTGTGTATTGTGTTGTTGTGTATATACGTGTGCTATATGTGTATTTATATAGTTATATATATGTGTGTGTGTTGTGTAAATATCTGAGTCGAGTATGTTACTTATAATAGTGTGTTTCTTATTCCAATTGCTCGAGGTCTAGCAAATTCTGCGAAGTGCTGGTGGGGTCAGAAGAGGCCCTGCGACGTCGAATTACAAAGTTCCTCCTCTCATCTTGCGGGAACCTAATTATTTCCATCAATGGGTGTTGTCTTTCCTCAACGGGAGAAAACTGACATACGAGTAACATGACGAGCATATGACGTCATTGTTACCTGGAACCTATCTCCTTAGGTTGAAGGCACTCTTATATTCAACGTCCACCTGCCTACAACAACCGAATGCTGTGAAAGAATTGCATCAAAGACCCCAAGGCAACTGAACTCCCTGACCTAGTCAGTCCTTTGGCTCATCCACCTGAAAATAAGGCAGACAATTCCGTAAATTAGTAGAGTAGCAACATAAAACCCATCCCACCGTCTCTATTTTCTATCCAAGAGCACGAGGCCCAGACAGCTAGCTATCTGAGTAACTATCTCAGACCGACTACATTTCATGTAATTGAGGAAATCACACTCCATTGAGAGGGAAGGAGAGACTTGGATGAAACTCCCTCTAAGCACGGCAGTGACATCGCGACTAGCACAGCTCACCACTCACCTGCGGCCCCCTCACCACACACTCTTCTCCACAACCACAACCACAACCACATCAACAATAACAACCACATCAGAGACCAAGATGTCGGCAAAAGGGCAGGCGGCTCCGTGGCGCAGCCAGTTCCTCTCGCACCTCGAGGGCATGGCGTCGCCAGAGTTCACGCTTGCTACAGTACGACGTGCACCCGCAACCCAAGCCTATACCCATCCCCATACTTACCGACGCTCGTCGCTCCTAGCGGCGCCGGTGTATCTCCCGCGCGCGCGCACTTGCATCTGCCGCGGCTTCTGGGCAAGTCTTCCCGAGAACCCGAAGAACGACGCGCCGCGCAACCCGGCGGGCGTCTGGGAGAGCGACCTCTTGGTATTCACGACGGACGTGCGCATGGATAAGATGGAAGAGCTTGTAAGTCTACCTACCTACCTTTTCCCTTTCTTTTCCCCTATTTCTGAGGTTTTAAATACTGGCCGTCAAGGTTGGGTGTGAGACATATCCGGGTGAAATCTACGCGAGAAAATAGAATAATATCTCCCTGACTCAAAACTAACATCGCTGCATCAGTGGGAAACCGGATTCGACCTTGACTTGAGACCGCCGCGAGGACTGGACCCAGGCTCGCCGACAACGGATAAAGTCGGCGAGGAGCTCTGGGAGGAAGGATTGAAGGCTATGAAGGGGAAGAAGAAGGGAGAGCAGCAGCAGCACGCGGACGACAAAGTCGAGGCCGAGAAGAGCACCACGGCAGCAGCGGACAGAAAATTCCAAGGCTCTGGTGGCGGCGGCGCCGTAGAAGCTGTATTCTGGGCCCGCGACCCCGTCGTCCAGTGGCGCGTGCGCGGACGCGCATATGTCCTCGCGCCAGATGTCGAAAGCGCACCCGAGGGCAGGGAAGTCATGGCGCTGCTGAAAAGCCGCATGCGTCGGCCCAAATCTACTACTACGACGACAGGCAGCGAGGCGAAGACCGAGACCGAAACAAAGACCAAGACAGGAACGGAAAAGGAAACGGAATGGAGCTTTGCGCGCGAGATCACGGCGCATTTCGGCAATCTGAGCCCCATCATGCGCGGGTCGTTCCGGAACCCGCCGCCGGGCCGGTCCGTGAAGCTCCCGGTCGACGGTGACGGTGACGGCAAGCTGGGGCAGCGGGTCACGGACCTCGCGGACCCGGTCGCGCGCGCCAACTTCCGCGTCGTCATCATCGTACCGGATGAAGTAGACCAGGCGGATCTGAGTAATCCTGAGAAACCCCGCCGATGGATCCATACATACGTTGCCGGTGCCGGCTACGCCTCGGGCTACGGCGGAGGCGGCGGCGGCGGTGAGTGGGAGACCGTTGAAGTTTGGCCTTGAAGACCGGGGAAGAGACCGGGTATGGACATGGCGGTGGTAACTAGTGCTGTGCTGTGCTGTGCTGTGTCATTTTAGGTATTGTGGTGTGATGTATGTAGTGTAGCATCGCACGTCTGAGAGAGGAAACCGAATCGTTGGTCTTGTCTTGGCTTTCCTTTCGGTCGACCGACCCTGCGAGTCTAAGTGAGGTGTCTGTCTGTGTACCCTCATCATCGGGTACCGGCTTGTGTGTGTGTGTGTATGCATGCACACACACGTGTACGTTGTCTCTCATCGCTGCAATTTAATACATCTACGACTACCAACGAGAATGGTTGTCTGTATTACCCTCATGCGGTCTCGATCACATAAACATACCTACCTAAGGTACCACGACATGCACGGATACGTAGGTATGAAGTAGATGACTCCTTTCTTTTCCTCCCCCAGCCAGATTTAGTTGCACTAGTAATTATTGTCCGATTGATTGATTGACTGAGTTGTCTGTCATATCTTGTTTCGTCTCATCAGGTCAAGTCAGGTCATGAGGCATGGCACGGTTCGCGCGTCGACTCCCAAGATCCTACGTCGTCGCGGAGGACCTGTCCCAGCCGGGTTAATACTGCGACGCGACGGCCTTCCTTCCTACCTAGCTAAGCCCTATGAACCACTCACGTGTGCCGCGCATTGGCGGCGCATTTACCATCTATATATGTGTATGTGTGTGTACACCTACGCCTACGCCGAAAGCCGTGTGGTGCGTAGTAAGAAAAGGCACAGTCTGAGTCCTAGTCCTAGCGAGCGATGCAGTAAGTATGAGCAGCCTCTGGCTGTGCTGGCAAAGCAAGCACGTTTCGGACCGCGAAGGCTGACCTGACCTTACGGACACGACTTGACGCACGCAGGGTGATCCGAGTGCCGTAGGCTCGCATGTGACCGTCCGACGTCTCCTTGCAGCGCCAGCGCCGGAGGAGGGAAAAGAGATCATTGAAATTGGATTGGATTGGCTGCGATGGGGATGGGAATGTGACAGCCACGGAGGATACTAATCGTGGCAATTTGCGAGCGAGGAAGAAGAGGAGGAGAGGAGAGGAAGAAGGATGACAGGCTGGGGAGGATGCGAGGGAGGAGGAGGAACGGGTTCAAGTTTTGAATCCGTGTCTGCTGCTCGGCCCGGAACAATGCTGTCTGTCATTCCTGATACTTCATGTGTCAATTCCTGCTGGCATAATAGACGGTAGCCTCTAAGACTACGCCGCCTTGAGCTTTCGTCAGTTTCCTATGTTAGAAAATGTTAGGACACAGGCGGCGGTCAAGTAACGAGAATTGTATGCAAATGTGTATGTATGTTCATGGCGTATGTGATGTGTGTGTTTCTCTCTCCGTATCTGTACAATTCGGCCGATAAACGAAGCCACCGTCGCATTTGATTTTCCCAAACTGCTCGGTTACAGCTCTTTGTGTAACCTGCGGGTATCGTGATGCAACCATCTAATCAAACTCGTAGTAGCAGCAGGTAAGTAGTAGGTATCTTAGTATTTTAGTACCGAATGTTCATCCGCCCGTTTTGATAAACCTCGCGGGGCTCACGCTTTTCGTTACCGCTTGCGGCGGCTTGCGCGACACACTAGATTTATAGATGGACATAACGAACTCTCATCATGTACGCTACGAGCCTTGGCATCTGTATATGCGCATCATACATGGCCAGTCCGCTCACGAATGGTCACCAGCCTCGCTCCAGACGGACGCTAACGCAGCCGACGTAGTTTTATGCATGTTGGTGATTGTAGATGCATGAAAATTCCTTCGCAGGTTGAGAGCGCGACTCTGCGCACGTACATCACGCACACCGCATCGCGACGGGCATTTTCGCCATACAGTACGGCGGTGATAGTCATGCAACGGGTAGCATGCAGGATAGGATGGATTGGATAGAATAGGATACGACAAAGATGGTAGGACGGATGGAAGGACAGATTGTGATATGTCGGGAAGTGATCTTGCATTATGCCACCTACCTAAGTTAAGCGGGTACAGTACCGAAGCGGTTCGGCACATCCCATCTCAATCCGCATCTCTGAAGGACGATTGCTCGCATAGCCCTGCCGCCAGATAACCAGCATAAACACGTGGTCAGCCGCACGATGAGCCCTGTTGCGGAGCGAGCAGGAGGGGCCGAAGGGGCCGGCAAGGGAGAGAGGCAGATGAGAGGGGTTGGTCGTTGACCGTTGGTTCGATCCCCGTCCAACATTCTGGAGCCTCGCTTCCGATTAGCGTATCACGAGTCTTGCCATCAGGTGCAAGGCTCGTCTCTTCAATAACGTCTCCATAAATAGTATGGCCCTGGGCAGGACCTTTGGGGTAACACAAGCTCCGCTTGCCTTTTCGACCAGCGCACGAGAAAGAAAGACAAAAGCGATCGGTCGGTCAGTCAGTCGCGTGGCCGAATGGATCGATGCGGATGGATGGAGCCTGGCATGGCAGTATGGGATAGATTATCGTTTCGCTCGCTTGCGGGATCCGTTGAAATAGAGATTGCCCACAGGCTACAGCACCACCTCCTTACGTATTCGTTACACGTTGCCATACATAACAGCATGACAATGGGACATATTACCGGTTTATGTGAGGTGGATGTTACTCCGCGGTGACCGGAGAAGCTGTTGCTTCGCTGTTAGTGCGTATCCTGCGCATATCTATTGCATATTGATAGGCCATGTGGTATTTTGTTGTATAAGATCTTCTGGAGACCCTTGCAGCAATCGATGTGCAACCGAAGCATGTCGGTAGCTCCAGCAGTGGAATATCACCTCGTTGTTCTAAGCCTTTCGTGGTCACTTGGCCTTGCTCTATTCGCCATGTCCCTCATAGTAGAAGATACCCCACGCTGGGTGGATTCACTCTGGTAAGGTTAATGATATCGAGGTGGGAGTTGTGATAGTCAATTCAATCGGCAAAAGTTCAAACCTCTGCTCATATGTACTTGTACTGCATGAGGCTCGCTGATGTTGGACGGGACTTTTGTAGCCTGTAGATACATACATTAGCAAGCCCGGCCGCACCCTCCATTACAACAAAGTGTGGCCACTAACGTAGGTAAATACCTTAGTTTGAGTCCTAGACTAGTGTACGTCTAGGTACGGTCCGCTTGGCTCCTTTTCATTCCTGAAAAATACAAAATTCCGACCCTACAAAGTATAACGCTCATTCTCATTCTGTTGTCCGTTTGGTCGGTGTTGTGGGTGGGAGATGTGGGACATGACTAGGGGTTAGTAATCATAATAGAATAATCACCTTAGCATAGTGATAAGTGTCTTGTCTCTGAAAATTTTTCCTCTTTACCTCCTCTTTGGCAACTGCTGCCAAGTTTTGCTTGGCGGATCTGGTGGCTGGTTCTGATGTGCATTTCGATCTTGTCGTGCCGCTCACATCTCACTCACATGGCAAATGCCGTGCGGTTTCAGCAGTCACGCTTACTCGCGTACGTGTAGAATTTTTCTCGAGCCTTAAGAGAGCGAGGTGAGGGGCTCGCGTCAACGCCACAGTCAGAAACAAGGCTTGGGTGTCTAGCCTGATTTGGGATTTCTAACCACTGGTGGGCAAGGCATTTGCCACCGTCTGGAGAAAGGTATCCAGTGCCTCTGTCAGCGGATGGACAACTAACCTAGCTGGATGCAGAAGGAGTGTAGCATCGCTGCGGTTGGAGATCTTCGACGCCCTACACTAGATTGAGTTTCTTTAACTCGGAACTTCTCAGGCTCGGTGATGAAATACCAAGAACCATCATGTCATTATGCTTCTTACCAACATATTCTGAGGCTTTAAAAGGATTTCGTCTTCGGGCCGGGGTCGATAGGCCCATATGCAAGTATACGTCGTATAATACTACAATACCCAGCACGTGTTAAAAACCAGGGTATTTCGGCTAAGTGCTAGCCATCCGTTTTCAGTAGTTATCGCCCGCCAGAGCTGTGCGACCTACTTTCTATTTTCGGCGGTTTGGGGTTTCTCTTATGAGACTAGAATCCGCGAGGGGCTATCTCGAACAATTGGTTGGTGGTGTGTTGAGCAAGTTTTGATCCTTCTCCATCGGTTCTCCTAGGACTCGACATGACAAGCTTGGACGACGCGTAGTAATAGCGCTTGAAAAGCAATGCGGTCTTGTCTGTGCCTCTGTGACGGGTAATTACCAAGCCTGGAATTACCTAGACCAGATGCAAGGCCGTCTCTGGCGCCGGTTTAGCCCCTCTTCCACAGGAGTGATCTGCGGGACGGGGGTGCATTTGGATCTAAGGCGCGCATCGAGTTGTTTCAATTTGCATTGTTCAAGTCCAACTGGCTGCGCGCGAGGCGAGGCGAGGCGATGTGAGGCCAGCCTCTCCAACTGCCTATTTGGACTATCTAGACTGTGAGAAGATCAGAAGAAACAAGAGCCAAGAGTAGATTCAACGGCTCGGCCGTTTCGTCCCCACGTGGCATGGCTTCGGGCTTCAGCCGTATACAACTCTTATGATAGCATGCTGCCGGAGCCTTGTTCGGGATGATCATCTCCAAATTTGTTTATCTTAGGTCGTCCAAGGCCATCTAAAGTCAGTCATAGTCGCCCCGAGCTAGCTACGACCAGTACCTACTATGGCTACATGGAGCGAGGAGAAAACGACAACACGAGCGAGAGTCAAGATGCATAATAGAATAGGAAGAAAGAGAGGTCTTGGACATTTTAGGGCAGGGTTCTAGCGGTGTGTGTTGCTCCGCATTGAGGAATAAACGATCGTCTCGGCGCGGGTTGTAGCGCATAAAACCCTACACGGCTTCGATACTCAGACCGGAGTCCAGACAGTGTTTTGGGCAGTGTATTTGCCTATAGCGGGATACCTGGTGCATACATGTTATATGTATGGAGGTTTGGATGGGTGTAAGGTAGTGTGTAGCGTACATACATACATATAACAGAGAGAACTGTGGGTCGTTGAACTTGGGACTATGCAGGGAAGGCGGCAGGGCGTGCTCACGCTGGCCCGACTCCTTTTCGTACGAAACGAAAGAGACTGCCGAGAAGGAGAATCGCTCTGGCCCCGGTTTACCTGCTTATTAGCATCGGCAATCTGGATGGCGGCGGATCATGAGGCGTTGAAGAGCAACTGTAACCGCCCCTCAAGAGCCGCAGCTCGGAAATCACTGACGCGGCGAGTGTGATAAGGTCAGATCCGCAGGAGCGATTTGCGGCATGCCGATCAATGATGCCTGATCCATCCTACGGCGTGCACTAGGTTGAACGTCTCTTATGAAATGTTTTGGTGGTGATTGGGTAGTGCGCCTAGTCGCAGGTCTTCGACGTTGAATGATGGGCGCGCGAGAGCGAGAGTGAATGTGTATACTTTTGTCGAAGTACTGTACATACTTTGTTCCCTTCGACAGTGTAGGCAATCAACATCGATAGCAGGTGGAGAATCATGGGACCATAAACCTTCTCTGCAGTACACTAAGTAATAGTCTACCTTAGGGTACTTAGTGTACCTCATCTTCCCACAGCACTATGTACGGATATAACGTGTACACGCTAGCGCGGGAGACCTGTCAGTCATCAATGTCGATTTAAGGTTCCATTAGTACACACACAGCAAGCCGCGGGATAGCGGGCCTTTCCGGCGAGCCGTGCGCCACCAGCCAGATAAGATGCCCTACTAATTATCGTGCGGTAGGCACCTAGTAGATAGGCAAATACGATTAGGTAGACGATTGCCTACACCAAGCATTCGCGAGAGGGATACCTACCTACACCAATTTATCGAAGCGGAAGACGTGGCAACTCCTGGAGATCTATCTCGTCGCCGGTGAACCAATCGCTCGAAACGCAGTACTGCGCGTCTGCAGCTCGCTTATAACACGCCCACGGCCTTTTGACACCGCTTGTTGCTGGAATACGGAGTACTTGTACGTCCAAGTAGTGTCTCCAAGGCAGTATCCAGGGTGCCAGAGCTAGCCGTGCGCTAAAGGCAAGACGCGTGCGATCTTGTGCATATGGCATACACTATGGGGACATGCTAAGGGCACGCATGGAATTAATTAGTAAGGTGAGCAAAGACTCTTGTCGCCTACCTAGGTAGTTGTAGAGCGAGAGGAATGGGAAGAATAATCAGAGCAACTATCGGTGAGAGCTCGTACTGTAAGTCGGGCCAAGTCTGGCCTCAGAACCTCCGACCTTAATGCGAAATGGCGGTCATTTCTGCATTCGCTGTTGGTTACTCCACCTGCGGTAGCGTCACAACTCGCAGTAATTACGCTTATTCTGTTCCTGTTCTGTTGTTGTTGTTGTCCAGTCTTCGGAGACACGATGCAGAACGCCCGTCAAAAATCTCCGCTGTACAACCTGTGGCAGTGTCATCATGGTGCTGTATCTTCGCCGTCATCCTGGACAGTCTCCGGACGGAGCCATACGATGCAATTCCTTTGTCAGTTTGTGGAGTATGCAGCAGGTCTCGACGCGCATTTGTTGTGCATCGACCAATGCGAAAGATTGAGGCCGCCGTGACCCCATTGACCGCGCATGATAACTAGGTATATCTAGAACACGGCGGTTAGCTAACTTGCTTGCCCATCAGAACAGCAGGTTGTCTGCTCGCTTATAAGAGCACCATGCAGCGGAACATGCAGGCGTCCAGTACCATGAGGCGTATCCTTTTTCCGCTCCAGTAGAAAGTGCCATTCGCTTTTGCTTTTCTGGGTTGAGATGCTGTTTGGGGCTTATTACGAGCACGGCAACGCAATGGTGCACCCTGAAAATCCCGATAGAGCCTAGACGGTTTGACGATCAGACCACAACGATCTTCACACGCTACGAATGAGGCGGAGTTGACCAGGTATCTACCGTAGTTTATCTGATGGGGGGGCAACGCGCTCAAAATACTCGCAGCTAACAGACAACAGCCGAGTGCTACGCGGTGCTAGCCCTCTGATACCGTAGGTATACCTGGACAAACATATTCTCGTCTTTGCCAATATTGCTGTCCCAGTGGCTCAAACAGGAAATAGTAACGAAGAGGGCGGGAATGAGAGGTTCAAGGATATAATTCGATGGCGATGAAGAATAAAAAATAAGTGAGGCGCTGCAGCCATAGGAAACTTGTGGGGCGTACGATAATTACATATTTCTCCCCACAAGATGGCAATAGGTAATCTACGTATCTACTGAGTACCCTGAGGCAGTAGGTAGGTAGCTTAATTGTGTGCTCTGCACTAGTGATGAACCTCCTAGCGCCAAAAGAACTACCGGAATGCTGTGCTTAAGAGCGTTACAGGTTGCCGGCGGCAAGATGATAGTGTGTATGTACGCTACGCCTCTTACTGTGTCCTGGCTTTTTCCGTACTAGGTAGAAAAATCGTGCAATAATTTCATTTTATCCATATTCCTATTCAAATGTTATCTGAGCAGAAATCTGAGCTACAATACTGCTACCTAGGTAATATTCACACGATAGAATAAGTAGGTATATGTGGAAGCGAGGCTATCTTGTTGTTGAATACATACATCAGGTACATATGTATATATTTACTTTGATACTACCTACGAACATTCAAGTAAGTGGTGTTCAATGGCGTACCTACCTTAGATAAGTTGAGTAGAGCATATGCTGTCCAATGAATTGGCCTGGATCATGGAGACTGCTAGGCCGTCGACGAATACTGCAAACGAACGCACGCTAAACTCGGAAACGCAGCCCGGCAGAATTACCACTCTGCATTCCTATTTCGAAGAAACTGTTATATGTTGTCCTGTCGGCCGATAATGCTGTGCAACCTGACGTCGGTATCCGGTGCAAGGATGGTGGCAGTCTCGCACGCTCAGAGTGCCGAGGTATCTGTCATTTTCTGTCATCTCTCTACACAGAATTTTGCTCCTATTCCGCCATGCCGGTCATAGGACGGAATCGATGGCGCTCTTCTCATATTCCGTTCTCAGAGAACACACTACCGCTGCTTTCACCGGTATTGGGTATTCTGTATCAATTTTGCGTACAACGTAGTACTGGAAAAGATACTGATGCTAAGAGATATGCTGTTGGTTGGCTCGTACATGAACGAACCGCAACAATTATCAGCATTATTACTCCCGTACCAGATCGGGTAACGTGAAATACGGAACTACAGTGGTGTGTACACTACCTGTCATAGCGTAGTGTATCCAGGGACAGCACTAGGGACTGAGAAACCGGTAGTGGTGTACGCTATATACACTGCCTAGAGGTGAGCTGGCGATCAAGCCGCCCCAGGTCAGTATCGGGCCAACCCTCCACAACATATTACATTAGTGTAGTGTACTGTGCAAGGGTCTTCCCTTGCCCGTGGAGGCAGGTAACAAGTCTCTTGACAGAACCGTGGAGTTCCAACTGTACATTACATGGATGCTGCCCAAATAATGTTGCCAAAAGTCCTAGCGAAAGGCCATGGAGTGGATACGCTATTTCGTGCCCTGCACTGCGAGATGCCTACCTCGGGCAGTATAGGCGGTACTTATATAGGCATAGGTTGTGTACGCTTTGCCTCTTTGTGGCAGTCCAATACGCTTGGCGGCATCGCTCGCAGGGGAGAAATACACTACACTGCATGGCACCATGTAGGCATGTAGCGAGCTTAATTGTGCAGTAATTACGAAGTACTCCGTACTTCTACACTATCATGCTAGTGGACAGAACCGGTTGGCACAGTGCCTCGTCATCAGTGTTGGGTAAAATAGGCACTGTACTTGGTTCAGCAGTTCGTGGGGACACTATTTGAGCAAGTAGTGTACCTGATGCAATGTACCCTAGGTACTTGAGTTGGATTGGGTTGGGAAGGATGCAACCGCCCCGGCCGAGCTCAGTCCACCGCCCAGTCCTGCTAGCGTCCATACCAAGTGGGCAGACATTAAGTAGATAGGATGGAAGGCACGCCATACAGTGTACTATCTCCCGGCCCCTACACCATCATCCGTATCCTCCGCTTGGCCAACCATCGACACAAGTTGCGGTTTACTTCATTTCAGTTGCTGCCGCGCGTGCGACCGTCTGGGTAACCTGCGCCAACCTATTCTCGCTCTGGCCCCGGTCTGCCATTTTTTCCATCTTTCACATCACATCTTCCCGCTCTCTACTCACACCGGCTACGTGCGAGCTGGTTATCCCGTTACTCGCCCAGCGCTCGCTTCTGTGTCTGTCCCGACGCCTTGCGCCTTCGACAGATCACCGGATTACCACCTTGCTCAGCTTGTCTTGGCCCATCGTCGCCCTGCTCGACCGCAGCCTCGAAGCCGGAGCCACGTGGCCCACGAAAGGGGACCTCGCTGGGAAATTAGCATTGAAAAGAGCAGGGTTGTTCTGTGCAGGGTCGATGCAGCGCCGAATTGCTACTGCTTTTGCTCCTGCTCCCAAGGCTTGTTCTGTTCTTCTGCGACCCCTCGAATAACAGATGCCGAGCTTCTGTAACCTTGGATCTGCCGGTTTTCTATTTCCAGTCGCATTTCCGCCCTTCACGCCCTCTCAACCCCCGAGACAAGTCCGCGCCAGCCAGATGCTGGGCTAATACTTTTCTCGCTCTTGATCACGGTCTGATCACGGTTTGATCTTGCCCCGTCCTGCATGGGGAAAAGGACGTCACCCTGCTCAATTGACACCCGGCTGAGTGCGGCCATGGATCCTCTGGTCAGTGTCATAACGAACGTCCCCGAGTGGTTGAAGCGCTTGGAGGAGCTCAATGGCCAGATTGAGCAACGGCAGCAGGATCTGGCCAAGTTTTCTGGGGGTCGGCCACCATCCGTAGCCCAGTCCATCCGCCCTCGCGGGTCCATGGAGTCTCTCAAGCCGCCAGACGACGGCGCCGCCTTTCTAGCTCCAGATCCGTTTCCAGATCCTATCCCAAATCCCATCCCAGATCGAACAACGAATCAACCGCCAGCGCCCATAATAACCGCGGTTCCGCCTCAGACGCCGGACGGACACCGCCGATCCTATGGTGCTCAGCCACCTTCGACGCCTGCAAGCGACCCCTGGACCGGCTCCTCACTCGTCCGACATACCAACGAGCTTGTTGCTACGGCTCGGAGACGCGCTCGTGCAACTGTTCGCAAGCGGCAAAAAACGGATTCAATGATAAGTGCCGAGGGCACGACCCCCAAGTATAGGACTCGAAGAATGGTTATGGTATACTACGACAGCTATGTACAATCTTTCTTTGAGGAACTGGTCAAATTTGTTTCGGCCCAGCGAAATCTCATGCGCAAAGCTAAGATGGCTGCCAAAGTGGCCCACATCAAGCGGCTTGCCGAGATCGAGATGCCCGAGGAGGATGAGGACCAGGAGACGGGTGAATTAGTGCCCGGGAATGCGATGATTGGCACCCCGCCTGTTTCTAACCCTGGCCAAGCCAGTGCGGAGGAGATGAGACTGCAGTGTCTAAACCCTCGCTCATATGGGGGTGCCTTAAGGAGCCCAGCTTACAACCTGATGCCTGGTAGAGGCATGAGAAGCAGTGCTTTGAATGGTGGTCTTGGTATCTTCAACGAGAAGGGCGATATTTGGGATGAGCTGGATAAGGGACTTGAATATGTCCAAGTGTTATGCGAACGTGCCGCTCATCAGTTCCTTCGCGATGGGGACTGCAACGAAGAGATCGAGAAGATTAAGCGTCGTCTGGTTAAGGTCCAGGAACTGGCTGTGAATGAAAAAGAACGCGTCACAGCCGAGACGGCCGAGACGACTAAGAGCGAAATTCGGCCTGAACCCGAGCATGCCATGCCACACGAAGCCGCACAGCATAACGAGATCGAGATCTCTGCACATAAGCAGCAAGCGGTTCCCGAACTTACACACGAGATACCCGAACCCCAACATGAGATAGGCAACATTGAACAAAATTTGGTACCTGAGGTCACGCGAGACGTGGTTCCGGAGACTGAGCTGATCAAGCCTCGGACGTTTCGTCCGTCGACTATTCGGATGGAAACAGGTGCATCGAATCCTGGTAAATTTTCCATACGAGATGGCCCGCTGGAGATTGACGA
Organism: Nemania sp. FL0916; assembly: GCA_022578715.1. Classification (NCBI taxonomy): domain Eukaryota; kingdom Fungi; phylum Ascomycota; class Sordariomycetes; order Xylariales; family Xylariaceae; genus Nemania; species Nemania sp. FL0916. Next base: position 203,581 of record MU390271.1, read on the forward strand.
AGGAATTGACATTGACATGTACGATTTCAAACCAGTCTACAGGTCGACAAGGCTCATGAGACGCCGTGCCCAACAGGCAAACGACGGCACACTTTATTAGCAGACTGCGACTACTTGACTTGGCATATAATACACATGAAACGACACATTGCACATATTACCCTATACTCATTTTTTACCGCTTTGCATTGCAACGGAGTTCTTCGATCAAATTGGACGAAAAAATCAAATCAGGCTCTGTCGAAGTACCGCAGAAAACGGGACCGAGACACATGCCGCCGTTGGCTTATTGCGTACCCAGCTTATAAACAGTTGGGCGAAGTCATCTTGGATACATAATTTCGGGAAAATCATTCAGCATACGTTGCATTGGCTCAACGTTGAGTGGGATCAATGGCTTAGTGTGAGTTGGGATATTCCACGCTGCTCTGTTGATCTCAGGGAGTCAATTGCATACTACCAAGGCGTTCAAAGGGGTTGCTTGCTACACAACTGGACGAAAAGCTGTCCACGTGCCTAAGAGCACATATTTTCACCAGGACCTAATAGGCAGGGTCCACTCTGATGAATCATATCGAGTTAAGCAATGAGCCTATCATATCACGATATCAAACCAAGGTGTAAAGCGAACGAAAGAGCAAAACCCCGATGTGGTCGATACGCCGAGTGTATATACACGCATGGAGGCAGTATTCTATCTAGGATTATCACCTTAGACTTGTTAGGCAAACATGCAAGCAGGATATACCAATAAAATAACTTAATATTCACAAACATTAGACATACCCTTGTTCTCAGTGTTTTTGATAGATTCTTGACAGACCCGGTATCATTGACATATATCCGACGGTTGCGTGCAACCGTTCCATGCGTAACGGTATAGCAGCATATGCGTCACTGCTTTATTCTGCCCCTTCTACCTAGAGAGCGATTGAAATCTCCTCACATTAAGGCGTTTTCTCGCAGAGATCAGGGGGGGAGACATGTATGTCAGCTTTGTCAATTTGAATGCACCCGGCATTCCTCTATAGCTCAGAAACCGACTTGGTTCTTCTTTTCTATGTTTGAAGAAAAGGAACCTCGACGAAATATGGTTAATAGTGTGCAGTCATAGTCTTGTCTTCCTGCATGTAGTCTGGGGTTTTGCTCTGCTTACATCTACTACTACTTATGAAAGGGGCCTGCGAATGTAGACGCCAATGCAAGCGTAGATGCAAATGCAAAAGCGGTAAGGAGACATAGACAACTCTGATGTTAGGGCATTAACACAGTCACATGGCGAGATGTTGTAGCCGCTGTGATACCAAACGTTTCTTTATATTTCAATATAGATGTCGTCTCTTCGTCACTTTTCTCTCTCGTCGTCGGTCTCTCCCCACACACTATCCAATATCCTTGTTCATGCCGGATACACTTCCCTCGTGCCCATGGCGAGGACAATATCGGTATATATGGACACACATATATATGTACAAGCTGGGACCCCTTTCCGGATGGGATAAAATAGGGGAAACCGTGCTCAAAAGGTACAATATATGAAGGAGACCGTCCGTTCGATGGCTATGCAAAAAATGCAATATGCTTTGTGTTCTGCTGCTGTTAAAATATGTATTGATTGAATCGTTGAGTTTCTCTCCTCCCCGCACACTCATTCTCGGCCTCTCGATATTTTCAGAGAAATTCGCTAAGAACTGAGACTCTCGTCCGCGCGGCGTCGGAACCTTGCTCGCCGTCGCTCATTATTTTCATGATTTGAATCATACGGGCTATAAATTCAAGTTAGCCTTTTTCCTTTCTTTGTAGAAAGTGTCTGACAGCAGATGAGACTGATCTGAACTATATATGGATGAATAGAAAGGGGCTGGACTCACTGATATCCGCCTTCGCCTTGGAGAAGAGCGGGTCTCGGGCCATCTGGTCGGCGGTGGTGGGATCGCGGGCGGCCTCGCGCAGGACGCCGCCGATGCACAGGGCCTCGAGGAACGCGCGATGGTTGAAAACCCACCAGACGCGGGCCTCGGTGTCAAAGAGGTTGAAGAGAACGAAGAAGGCGGTGATGGCCTCGTGGGCAGCCTCGAGGGTGCCGCGGATGTTGACGGGCACGTCGGGGCTCTCGGAGGCGTGCACGAGCATGAGGTTATGATAGTAGTTGGAGCTGAGGAAGAGGGTCTGGCGCACGATGCGCTTGTTGCTACCGGCGAGCTGGGCGATGCTGTCCTGGTCCCATGACCGGAACACGTCCGGGAATGACCGGTACACGGACCGGAAGTCGGCTACTAGCTTGGACTTCTGCCGCTGCGTCGAGCAGATTGGCAGATCAAGCGATCGCGGGCTGCAGATGGTCTCTTGCACCAGGTTCGCCAGCATCCACGAGCCCTTAATGTAAGCCGTGTCCGTTGGGTCCGAATGCGCCACGTAGTACGAGTGGTCCGTGAAGTCGTCTATCCTCACATCTGTGTGGGTCGCGCTCGGAGGCAACGAGAGCAACACGGTCAAGAAAGTATCCTGGAGGAGAACGGCCTGCCAGAGCTTCCGCCGTTGCTGTTTCTCGAAGGGCGAGGCATCTGGTGTTACTATGAAGAAGTTGTCAGTCAGTCTGCTTGTTTGCTCATAATTGCCGATAGCCAGATCACATACCGATGTTAGGGTCCCGGTGTAAGCCCATGGCGTAGGCCTGGCGCATGAGTATGCCAGCGAAGGCCCAGCCATCTGATACGTGGTTGTCGTTGATCAAGAAGTAACAGAGCAATACCATGGCCTGAACCGAGTGTATAGACGCCGTACTGAGATAGGAGCTCATGCGCAACGCCTGATTGCCAGCCGAGGCGTAAAACTCGGCTGTTTGTTTCCGGTCTTGGGGAGTTGTAGCCGAGACGAACTGTGTCCCCAGCGCTAACATGACAAAGAGAAGAGCCACAAAGGACGCTTCGCTCTGCCCCGAGTTTTTCATCAGCCAGAAGCTCTCATACTCGGCGTAGAAGCTTTGCCGGTGCACCATGGGGTAAACTGGATCGACACATTCAAAGTACTGGTTCAACAGTATGTCGGCCTGCAGCTTCTCGGGTAGAACCCCGATGACTTCAGGAAGCCCACCCTCGCATGTCCAGTAATTGGCGAACGGATGTTCCGAACCTATACCGAAAACGTTGGAAGCCGTGGGGTGCGAGAAGGGAATGTTAGAGAGCAGACCAGTGGACGAGGCGACCGAGCCACGCGTCGCCGTGTCCCCGGCCAAGATTCCTCTGTCTGCAATATTCGGCAGGGCCGGCTTGATCCCGCTCGCGGACAGCTTCTTCTTAGGCGGTTTCGTCATCCTCCGGCCGTTGGTGGCGGATCGCGTTGTCTCCCTTTTTCCAGTCCAGGTCAGACCAGAGCCGGCTACATGCGAGGCAAACATGTGATCTTGGAGGAAGTGCAAGCGGGCCAACTCACTCTAAAAGATTTGCAACATGTGCGTAGCGACATTCTGTCTGTCGTTTTATGCCTGGCCACACGAGCGGTCAGCATCTGTCCAACAGGGGCACCGATGCGCAGGGGGCGGTAGAGTCTCACATGCTAGGCAATGTGGCCGGCCTCGGTCGCACTACAATGCAGATTTGGGTCAATAAATCTATTCACAAGTTTTTGCCGGACCGACTAATAATAATTATTCAGAATGTTTGCAAAAAAGTTGACCAAAGAGACAATGGCACAAGACGGTTCGGCTGGCTGCAGCATATCACCAACCTCGGATACGACCTTCAAATTTCCGCATTTGGACGCTGTCACGGAATTTTTCTGGAAGGCCGAAGACTTGGCCAGGCTACTAGTGCTTTGCATCACTAGCACGTCGTACTGATGCAATGACGCTCCACCAGCAACTCCGAGAGGGCCGTCTCACAGCAGGCTGTTCGAGGCCGAGATCAAAGGTGTAGTGTGGCACGGATAGCTGCTGCGCACCAAAAGAAAAAAAATGACAAGAAAATAAAAACGAATTAATTCACCAATTACATAAAATAGATGCTAAAAAGAAAACAAAGGGCAAAAATTAACGAATTGAAATGAGTGAAGTTGACGATACTGAATTAAATCCGACCATGAATAAACTGTAAACAGTAAGAATAATCATAAAGGTGAACAACTCACCTTTGTCTTGCGCTCAACACATTCGTGACAGGATAACGTCGGTTTGTTGCGTTTCTGCTTCTTTTTCAGGGGTTCGTTTGAAGACGGGCCGGCAGCGACACTACTGCTGCCGGTGCTGGCCCCATCATCCGGCTCCGACTTGGCCAGATAAAACGGCTGGTGGCCGGACTCAGGTGAGGTGTATATAGAGTTGGTAGAATCCGGACTTAAGAGGGCGGGAGGTGAGTGGACCGGGGGACCGGCGATAGTTGCACGCTGCACGCTGCTGTACGACAACGGCGGCGGAAATTGGGAGCTCGACATGCGAAATGCGGTGTTGGCGCAGCGCAGACGTGGCCGGGGGATCAGGCCACGGCAAGTATGGCTTCAATAATGACAACAACTACGACTACCACCACCACCACTGTGCTGGGGGGACACGGAGACGGCAATGGCAACAGCAACGGGGACGGAGAACCTGGGGACTGGCTGGATGGACGGGCCGGCGCTCTGAACTGCACTGCAATGCACTAGTCGAGGGCGGACGGGCAAGGCGCGACGCTCTTGGCCGGGCCGGAAATAACGGGCGAACGGGTTGCGAAAAGGCGTAGTGCCCTCTGCAAATCGGGGGTGCGAAGGATGGAATGGATGGATATAAAGACGTTCGGCGAGCGGCGAACGGGACAACGGGGAAGCGGGAAGCGGGCACAGTCTCACACAGAAGGGGGGGCGACCAAGGCGAGACCAAGGCGAGACCAAGGCGAAAGCGCGGGCTTGCGCGCTTGGAGAAAACTGGAGATGCTGCAGAAGACGCAGAAGACGCACGAAGAAAGATATAGTAGACAGACCAGCCGGTGCTGTCTGATTATTGCCGCCTCCTGTGGCCCGCCTGTGACGATTCTGCGGACGTGTGTTTTATCTGCCCCGAGACACCCGAACATCTTGTGCAAGCATACTATTATTGTGCACGTCTTGCCCCCTTCATCCTACGCCTGTCCATCCTCTTCTTCCACCTTCTGCCTCGGCATATTAGCGCTCATCATCCCATTGCATTGTTTTAAACTACTTCAAGTTGGCCGTAGCACCCGCACGTGTCTTTTTTGCAAACTATTGTCTTCAATTTCTTTGGACACGGTCTGCGTTGATTGTGTGTCTCTGGTTATATCTGGGCCTTCCCGACTCTGCTTCCCCGGCACGATACCAATCAAGCCGGGCATCTTCTTTCGCCCTGCGCGCCTCGAGTCTGCCTTCTTCTGCTGCCGGGTTCGAGTCATCTTCGCCCCTCCTCCGCGTTTTGTCTCTCCCACACTGGTCCAACCGGGACCCTCCGCTGTCTGGTCTGGCCTCTTTCCCCAGTAAGATCATTCATTTGCTCACTCTCCTCGTCAACGGGTTCTCGTCTGGTCTCTCTCTGGACAAGCTTGGATCGACTCTGTCCGATTCCGATCCCGCTCTCTCTTCCTTATCTGGTCTGCCCAGTGATCAATGTTGCATTGGTCTCTGTGACGTCTCTGTTTGCGTCCCCAGACCGTTCCCCGTTCGGTGTATATCGAAGGACTGGTGACTCACAGGCCGCCTCAGCCCTGCAGTGCATATCGGTGCTAACCCGCTGGTTCTCTCTCTGCAGCAGCCAGCAAATACCTATCTCGTCCCCCGTATATATAAATCCGGTGGGGGCATCTATCTCTCTTCAATATGGCGACCAATCCTCGCCGGACCGCTTTGACTCGTCTGGACACAAATGTTCGCGATGATCTGAAGCTTAAGAGTAACCTGGCCCTCCACAAAGGGGCCACTTTCCACGCTGCTGTCACTCCGCCACCCAGTCCTCCGTCTGCCACTGCTTTCAAGGTTCCGTCCTTGCCTCGTCGGTCCCAAACCAACTTGGATGATGTTGTTGGCGCTAGCGTACGCCGTGCAGCCTTGAATATTGGCCGATTTGAGGATAGCTTGACGTCAACCGACTCCAGGTCTACGGCGAGTCGTCACTTATTCCATGACGACAGCCTTCCTGTCCCTCGTGGCATTCTAAACCACACTATCATTGGCGACAAGATCACCATGGAGCCCTCGTCCGTGGACCCAGAGCGGCGCGTGCTGCGCTCGCGCGCCCGCCGCTCGTCTCATCACCATGAATCGGATAGTGGACTGGGAACGTCCATTGCATCCACCGCACAAAAGCGAAAAGAAGCTAGGTCTTCTGCTGGTGCTTCTGCTATCACCCGGTCTGTGACCACAGCCGGGGCCGAGAGCCTTCCACATTTGAGCAGCCGTGCTGTAAACCGCATCCATGAGCACATTTTGAAACCACTGCTGGCAAAGCCTGAACTTAAGGCGTTCCAGCCCATTGTGCTTGGCTGCCCTAGAAGGATCCAGGAAAATCAAATTATCTGTCTCAGAGATCTCGAGAAGACCTTACTCTTTATGGCACCGGTGAGTCAACTTCTGAAAGACCCTGGGGATTGGGGAGTTACTTATCGTGCGTTGTGTGTGAAGGAAAGGGCCAAATCTGCCAAGATGTTCCTCGACTTCTGCACCACATCGATCCAATGTATTCAAGCTACCGTCGAATACTTCAGCGACCGAGAACAAACGCGACTTCACGATAGGCCATACAGCAGCGGCTATTTTATTGACTTAATCGATCAGATCCGTCGACACGCCGAGGACATGCAGAAGTCCCGTGAGAGACTAGCCCTAGGAGAAGACCTCGACGAGATGGATGCTGACCCGTATGTTCAACTCCCTTGTGCATTGCACTTCCAAAATCCTGATCAAGTTCCCAGTACCGATGAAGTGAAACTTATTGGTGGCATCGGATCCACTGGCCGTCAAGCAGAGCTTGTACGCGTCAAGAAGAACGGCAAAGCCGTCTCCCTGGCGACAGGGCTAGTGGTGGAAGATTATGAGGAAGAGAAGGGGCCTATTCGGTTTAAGCGCTCAATGAGTCAACAAGCTGAAGATGAGGAAGAGATCATGCGCTCCATGGCACGACGAAAAAAGAACGCGTCGCCTGAGGAGCTTGCCCCAAAGAAGTGTACCCACCCAGGTTGCAGCAAAGAGTTCAAGCGAGCATGCGATCTCACAAAACACGAGAAAACCCATTCGCGCCCCTGGAAGTGCCCCATCGCCACCTGTAAATACCATGAAGACGGCTGGCCAACAGAAAAAGAGATGGCTCGTCATATGAACGATAAGCACTCCGCCGCGCCGGAGATGCATGAGTGCAAGTTCAAGCCTTGTCCTTACAAGTCGAAACGCGAATCCAATTGCAAGCAGCACATGGAGAAGGCCCACGGTTGGACATATAAGAGGTCCAAAGCACCCAAGACCAAGGCGAGCAAGGCTGGCAGCGTTGAGAAACATACACCCATGTTGAACAACTTGCCCACACCAAGTAGCGACCAGACAGATCCCATCATGACGCCAAACGATAATATCTTCCTCCCAACATCTGAGGAAAATCGGGATCTTTTCCCTACGTACCCCAGCCATGAAGAATTCAACTCTGGGTTGTTTGACCAGGATGCCTTTGATGGCGATATCACACTTGATTATTCTCCAATTGATGACGGATCGATCTCGTCCGATGCTGGCCAATTCAACAATTATCATGAACTTAGCCCCGAATTCACTGGTCAATTCGAAGACATCTATGGAGCTCCCGTGCGACTGCCCACACCGACATATTCTGTCTATAATAAGACGATGCCTGAGATGATGTGCGATTTCAATAATATGTGTCCGCCTGCACAGGCACCGCAATTCTCGCCATCTGGGCAGGGCAACACTATGTTGTACACTCCCACCTCAATGGTCGATGTTGATGAAGGATTTGATGACTATAACCCTGTTGGAGATGGTCCTTTCGGCGGCGACTTCACTCTCTTCCCGCCAAATAATATGGGCAAGCCGTCCGAGTTCGACCCGACGTTATTCAATACGGTCCCTCCAAGTATCACTGCTGGCTATACCCAGCCTTCATCTCAAGACTTCGACCTGGACTTTAATATGGACTGGACTCCTCACGGGTTTCCACATCAATAGATGAATGCGTGCCGCCATGGCCAGGCAACCGTCTATGGTCATCATGAACGAACAAAATAAATCCTAGCCTTTTATGAGCAGGCTTGTTTTTTTACGAAGTTACGACGCGGAACGGACGGATGTGAAATGGTACGGAAGCTGATACTCAGATTGCTCCTGTTTGAAGAGATGTCCCTGAGATTGTTGTTCGGATAGAAAATCGCCCTTTATCCCTGTACACGCACGTTATTCCCAACCACTCTTGATTTCGTACATCCTGGATGGATAGTTAGATCTATCAGTCGAGACTTCGGAGGGGCAGCCTAATTCATCATTGTGGGGATCAACCAGCAATACCTCCTGTTGTATTTAGTGTGAGATTACGTTTCTGGGGCCTCAGAATCTTTCCAATAGAGAAGACTTGGCCAACACAACTCGCGTCCGCTTGCCAAAAAGTGAGTGACCTAATTATAAATATATGTACAAGCAACTATGTACGGTATTACATCGTAGTTAGTCGGTGAGTATCACTACTTGTGTGCTAAGTAGGGATTCCTAGACCAGCTGCCGGCAGCTGCTGCTTCTCATACATGCATATTTCGCTTTATACGTTTTGACAGACCCACACTTAAACTGAACATCCCATAAATTTTCCTCGCCTTTGCCAATTCAACCTTTTTCTCCCGTCACCTCACTTGGCGATAATCACAGACCGGACACCCGCAAGCAGGAGCTTTTGAGTCGCGTCATATATGAAGCACACCGACTTCTCGCCGTATCTACTTATCAATCGCTACGTTTCCGCGGACAGGATGCTTGCAGCAGCACGGTAAGTAGGTACCTCATAATCAACGCCGGCCGTAGCTCGACCCGACACACAGCTCCTAGATAGAGCACACCAGGTAAGCCCATCCCATCTCTCTTTCACGCTCCTAGGTACTTCTCTCTCTCGCGTATCTCTCGCGAGAAAATCCCACGATGATGACTCCGACACGCAAGTGTCCAACCATATAAACTCAAATAGGAAGAGCCGTATGAGACCGTCTCCGGAGCCGAACCCCCTCACTTTTATGTGTCGGACCTAAAGCTCCCATCGGCTTCCGCCATTCGTTAAATGACCGGCTTAAATTGTCCTCTCGAGTGTCTTAGCGGGAAACCCGGCCGTCATATTCGTCGGACGCGTTTTGTGCACCGCCACGTGCTTGCAGACGTGATGGGCGATGGCGGTTGGGAAGTACGAGCGGGCACAAAGGGGATTATTTTTGACTGGCGCGGTGGTGGAGGTGGGGATGCTGTTATGCTTATAATTTTTTCGGTTTCTGATGTGTGGATTGAGAGATTAAAAAGATAGAGGGAGAGGGGGAGAGGCAGATCGCGTGTGTGAGAGTCTTACTAATATTTTGTGAAGATTGCAGCAGACCCTGAAGACCGAGCGACCCGCCGGCAGATGTTGGAAGGCTTCGTAACTACGATTGGGAGTCGATCGAATGAAGGAGGTGCGGTTTATGTTTACTGATGGTCTCACGGAGCAGCAAACGTATAACCGCAAGTCATTTGGGCACTGTAGAATACAATTATATAGCTTCAATGAAAAGTTAAAAAGCGCGGCTTCACTTGGCATTTGGTGTCGGGCATCTTGATAAGCAATCATTCTCATCAATAATGCACCCATTTTCAATTCTGTAGGTACGTGGTATTAATTATATTTGCATCTAAATCGTCTAGTTAGACAAGCAAACTGCATTTACTAGCTGTCACTGTTATCAGGCTTTAATATCTTTGACCTTGGCCGTCTTTGCCAAATCTTGTGAGTCCTTGATCATGAAACTATGTACTGTAAGCATACCGACTTCAACGCACGATAGGGGACGCTTATTCACTTACTCGTACCATAGAACAGTCGGGCCTATGGTGCCGAGATGCCACAGACTATGAGCATCCAAAGCTCCCCAGAGCGGGGGGAAGTCCAGCAACTCCAGACCCATGACCAGCATAATCCAGGCGACTAGCATGCTAGGCCAGATAGCCCAGTGCTGGCGGGTCTCGGTCCAGCGCTTCCAGCTGAAGTAGGACCACAGTAGGTTATGGACCATGCCAACGACGAGGTTGGCGGTCATGTTGTAGGTATAGTTCCAGCGCCAGAGCTTGAGATAGGCGATGTGGGCGAGATACAGGGCGACGCAGAGGAGGGACCAGAGGCGCAGGACGCTGCGGCGGCGCGGGGAGGGCAGGTCGAGGCGGGCGACACGCACGAGGGCGTAGTACATGCCGTAGAGGACGCTGGCGCCGGCGGCAAAGTAGTCGAGCTGCTCGGTGGCGGCGAAGTCACGGGTGTGGAAGACGGTGCTAAAGACCCACGAGGCCATGCCGAAGTACGCGAACAGGACGTAGAAGCGGCGCATGGGGTAGCTCGGCGGCACGCGCTCGCGCAGGCGAGCCAGGCCGGCGTGGTGGGCGAGCAGGTTGCCGAGGCTGAACAGCACGGAGAAGGGCTCCTGCATGCCCAGCACACGCACGAACGGCCACTTGCCGTGGAACTGCGTCACCGCCTGGCCGGCCGCGAGCCGCCGCGTCGTGACGATGTGCTGGCAGGTGTAGTCGCATTCTTGCGCACACGTCCACAGGAGGAGTCGGTGGTGAAAGGCTGTTTGTTTGGAGAGTCAGCTGTGTTTGCTGGCAAGGTGCGAGATGCAAGATAGCCAGAGCTGGCACAATGTTGATTGGGTCTTTCAGATTCGTCGGGTTCGTCGATTTGCTAGGTGAGGCGAAGAGAGAGGAGAGAAAGAGGCACAAACAGAGTACACTTACCAATGGGCGTCGGGTCGTTGTCCGGATCGCAGTTCTCACGGTCGCACACCTGTTACTGGTAAATCACTGTCCCGTGCCATTGTCACTGTTCTCCGCCCAATTGTTCTCATCTCCAGAGAACCAGTTGATGCGCAGGCTTGAAAAAGTTACAGTACAAAAGGCATCACGAACCTCAACGCATTCTCGAAATTCCGGCAGCCTATCGCCATACGAGGCCTCGGCTGTCTGGACCAGCAGGCAGAGTACCAGGCCTAGGGCCAGCGATAACAGCCAGGGGGGCCGCGCACTCGTCTTCCATCGTCGGAGCATCTCGTCGTCCACATCGGGGCAGAACTGCTGCTCATGGCAAGCTTGGGGTAAGTAGTCGCAAGCTAAGGTGAGTTGGTAAGGCTAGATAGCTGTCGAGGTCTGGACTGGAAATCCCGACATGCCGATAGGCTCGCTCCTGCTCGATTCTCAAATCTGCCTAAACGTTAAGCTTAAGTAGCGTCGACAGCTGAGCTCTAATTGGGCCGTTCGGCCCCTTTGAGCTCTAGGTTCTTGCTCTGGGTTTCAGTAGGCCGCCCCTGTGTCTCACCTACTCGAGGTGCTATTTCAACGGGCGTAGCTCCCGGTATTACGCCCTAAGATCTAGTGCCGGCCTCCTAAGCGGTGCCTGGGGAGGTAGGTCGACGCGTGCCGTCATGTAAGTGACAGAGCTTAGCTACGTGGCTCTTCAGTGACGCTCGAAAACAACCTTCATTACCTACTTGTCCCTATGCCGAATATTCATGTGCTTCTTCCTTCCTGCATCTCTTCCTTTTTAACTGGGGAATACTCCGTAAATGCATGAAATTTTGGCAAGCGGAAAACGGCCTGGTCGAGACCCAGATATCATCACACTCTGTCGGCTCACGGCCCAGGTAGTCCCCAACACCATGAACACAATAGTGGCCAAACTTCCGCCCTCTACCTACTGTAACGTCGAGTGATGCCTACGATGCCTCAGAACATAACAATCCAAGTACCTGTGGCATGAATACTTTTTATCGCCCCGGTCCCAATTATGGAGCTGCGGTTTTTGCCGAAACAGTGCAGTTCGTATCGCAGACGCAGGCAGCCGTTTATGTGCAAATTGACAAGCTTAGAGGGAAATACTTTTCCGACCTAACCTACAAATAACCTGAAAGCGAACAACCAATAGCGCTGTTAGGGGTCAAACCCAGCTCGACATTTTATTCGAGCGGTAAGTCCTACCCGCTGTACTAGGAATAAGTGACTTCTTCTAGTGACCCGGGCCGTGGCTGGATAGGCTTGACTGAAAACTACACTCGAAGACCCGAGTGGATGCAGTCTGTTGGCTGTGCTTGTTGCTCCAGCAAGGCTCACAACACCAGAGTGCGTGTTCGACAATCGGATCTGCGCTGCAAAAAATAAATCGGGAACGTGGAGATCGGCAATTTGATGACTGAATCCGTTGAGAATGCAACGGTAATTACAAACAAGCACTTGCTAGATATTTATAAGCTCACTGCCAAGGTGGCCGTCTAACATTGAATAATTAATTGCCACACCTGGGACGTGGCGGCTCTGCCCCAAGTTTACCTAAGAGAGAGGTTTTTAGGAAGACGACCTGTAGATCTCCCGATCTTAGGTAATTGCCATGGAATCGAGAAGCAGTTCATACGCACCGGGTTCCCGGGACGCTGAGGTCTGGGCATCTGGCCGTATAATTAACAGAAGATCTTGAAACGTTGGGAAGATCAACCCGAAGTAGCCGCCCCTGACTACAATACGGCCACCTATTGAACAATCAGCTTTCTATTCTCCTCACAATAGAGCCGTGTCCAGCGTAAGTAGAAGTGGGTTACGGGGCCCGTCACAAAGTAACGATTCGAACATCTACATCAGGAAATAGTGTCTTCGCTACTCCATGTTTTGAGGAACCAGATCTCCGCTTCTAGCAGCATCGTCCTGTCTGGGTAGTTGGCAACTCGCCCCGTGTTTGAGCCACTCTAGTGCACTGGCGGGTGCTCCTGGATCGATCGTTCGGCTCATACCCCGAAGATCCGGAGGCGCTCACAATGCGATAGCTCATGAAGCTAGGCGGTGGGAATCACACGTTACGAAATGCTCACTTTCGCCAGGGCTGGCTACTGCACACGCGTCGTAATGGGCATGGTCGCATCCGGGATCGAGTCTTTAGAGCGCGCAAGTCTACCGGTAGGATGGTTCCGACGTCCGCATCGGGTTCGCTCGGTGGTTTCGCGGACCTCAACCACTTTTGATTCGCGGACTTTAACGCAGCGAGCAACTACGAAGCCGGGATAGCTCTCCAGCGCGTCTTGGAAGAAAAAAAGTACGTTGAGTTCGAAACATAAATACGTAATTCCCAGGCAAGACGAACACAATATGTTGTACTTCGGTCCTCGTCACTCAGCCAAAGTTGCCAATTCACGACTACAACGTCGAGTCCTTCAAAATGGCGCCAAGCTTCAGAAGCCTGTTGGCTGCCACAGTGTTGGCGAGCTCTCAGCTTGTAAATGCTCAGAACCCCGACGACGTAGCTGAAGGGTATGTGTAAATATATCTATTTGCCAATTGGTCTTGTTATGATCATAATTCCTCCCCTCCCCATGAAAAACATTCATCCAATGTCCATTTGACTAACTAATCCCGGTGTAGTATGTTGGGTGTTCTACTCCGGAATAAAGCATACATGAGCCGCACTCTACATATCTTCGAAAGGGGACATCGGCTGCCATGATGCTCAGGCAGCACATACTAACGTATAATAGTGAACCCTGCCCTCACCGTTTACAAGTGTACCACCGCCGGCGGTTGCGTCGCCAACCAGAGGTCCGTAGTCATTGACTGGAACTACCACTGGTTTCACACTGCCGACTACCTATCTTGCACAACTGCTACGGGTGTGAACGCGACTCTCTGCCCCGATGAGGCCACCTGTGCAGAGAACTGCTTCGTCCAGGGAGACACCAACTACACAGCCAATGGCGTCACAACGTCCGGGGATTCCCTGACGATGTACCAGTACACCATTGGTGATGATGGAGTGGCCCAGAATCAGTCACCCCGTCTTTACCTCCTGGGCGCCGACGGAGACTACGAGATGCTGCAGCTCTTGGGTCAAGAACTCACGTTCACTGTCGACCTCTCCACATTGCCCTGTGGTGAAAATGGTGCTCTGTACCTTGGTGAGATGGACAAGAGTGGTGGCCGCAACGAGTACAACACTGGTGGCGCCGGCTACGGATCCGGTTACTGTGATGCTCAGTGCCCTGTTCAGAACTGGAAAAACGGAACCCTGAACACAGACCACTCAGGATACTGCTGCAACGAGATGGACAGTAAGTTATTATTCATACCACCCATACGTTTTGTATTCAATTTCTGCTGTCCTGGTATTCTTACCGGGAAGATCCATACATTTCGAGACCACAACTTTGGTGTCGAATATGCCCTTTTGATATAACGATCATGGCTAACCTGTACCGATGATTAGTTTTGGAGGCTAACTCCAAGGCACTTGCATTCACACCTCACCCTTGCAACGATGAGAGCTGTGACAAGAATGGCTGCGGCTTCAACCCTTACGCCAAGGGATACACCAACTACTACGGTCCCGGCCTGACCGTCGACACCTCAAAGCCATTCACAATCGTTACACAATTCAACACTGACGATGGCACCACCACCGGAACTCTAACATCCATCACTCGTAAATACCTACAGAATGGCAAGGTCATTGCCAGCGCTGACCCCACTGGTGACACCATCACCACCGATTCCTGCAATGCTGCCGACAGCAGCGCCGCTGAGTTCGGCGGCCTGACAACGATGGGCCAGGCTCTCGGCCGCGGCATGGTTCTCACTTTCGCCATCTGGAACGACGGCAGCCAGTTCATGAACTGGCTCGACAGCGGCAGCAACGGCCCTTGCAGCGCCACTGAAGGTGACCCGGCGCTGATCGCTCAGAACAACCCAACCACACACGTCATCTTCAGCAACATCCGCTGGGGTGACATCGGCTCTACGTTCCAAGACTCTGGTTCCAGCACCACCACCACAACCAAGACTACTACCACCACCAAGACTACCACTAAGTCTTCGACGACTAAGCCCACCACCACTACTACCACCAAGACTACCACCACCAAGTCTACGACTACCACCAAGACCACCACCACTAAGACGACGACCTCGGCACCTGCCCCCACGGCTACCCACTACGGCCAGTGTGGTGGCATCAACTGGACTGGTGCTAAGGCCTGTGCCAGCCCTTACACATGCACTAAGCTCAACGACTAGTAAGTGAACTTGTTCAATCCCGATAATCAATTCGATGGGAGGATACTAACGCGCGCCATAGCTACTACCAATGCTTGTAAATTAAAAGCATTCGGGTCGGGTCGGCAAATGCATAGCCTAGCCTACTCGCCTGGGTCTAACTAAGTTTTAAAGTGGCCTTTTGCCTATCTATTTACTCGATAGAAAGAATATGGAATAGAAAAGCACCTATTATGAACAAGAACCACTCTTAGTAGACATCTTAACCGTACTATGTGATCTAACCCTTCGATGACCTAACCTAGATCATAAGTCATTCTTCATTTTCTATCATAGTATGACGCGGATGCGTTAGGGGCTTCGAAGAAGGCGAGCTGGCCAACTCGTTCAAATAATCAAGATACTTTCAACTAGTAGACACTTAGACTTATGTTTCGGCTTTTCTCCTGATTTGACATGTCTACTCATTTATCTGGCAGAGATGTGCCGTAATTTTCCAAGTTAATGTGGGATCGAGTATTATAGGGGTGCGCTCACCACCCATCCTGAAGCCAGTGTTAAGGCGTGTCACATTTGGCTAGGGCAAAAGTCAAGAAACAGCTTCATTATTGACATGGCGATGCCCGATCCGAAATCATCATCATTCATATATCCATTTGATGCCCCTTTCCTGGCCGAGATGTGCTGCATTCTGTGTAGCTGTAATTAGCATTCATAGCAGTCATTAACACGTAACTAGCGGGAAAATGAATACCCAGCACACGATAGGGGTGAAATAGACAATTAGGAATATATTTTATTACTTTGAGTGCCATTGTGCGTCAGTAGATAGCTGGTGTCTGAGCTACTACCCGCTATTCATTCACAAGAGGTATTTCACGGCACCGAACAGTCACCCGTACACACCGCAGTCAAGATATCGATTGCTTTTTATGAAGATTGGACTATCCTACTAATGTCCTGCCAATTATACCCGACTCAATGCATAAATCGCCTGCCTAGCATTAATGTCTCCGGCAAGAGGACCCTGGCGGTGATGGATGCCCAGCTGGTGGCGGCGGAGGAGGACACGGCACAACGGGCAGCGTCGCATTAGCGGCGATCGCCTTGCCCTGGCTCATGTGAATGAAGTGTTGTCGAATAAGCTGGATCTTGCTATTCGTGGCAGCGGTGTTGTTCGGGTTTCCATACTGTAGCGTGAAGCCGTCGCTGTGGTCCACGAAGGTCTGTTTTCACATCGTTAGACATTACCCGTGAAAGAACGGACACGGAAGCCGCAATTAGCAATTCAGGGATGACTTACACTGCAGTCCGGAAGATTTCTTCCAAACAAGCTCCAGAAAGTGTCTCCTGCGACGGTAGGGCTATCCTGGATGATCTGAAAGAATGACTCGAGGGGATCGCCGCCCGAGGCTCCCACCCAGTCATATTCACCCGCGAAGTAAACCTTGCCTGCACCCTTCACAGCCTCAATACCCTCTTGAAGCTTAGTATTGTTAACCGGGTAGAAGTGATCAGAGAAGATATCAACTTCCTTGATCCCAAAATGCGTCTTATTAATGCCGTACGTGCCATCAACAATCAGCTTATGCGGCGCAAGCCCCTTGACGTACTTCGCGATATCCGCAATCCAATCAGCCGGGCAGTCCTCGTCGCCCCAGACCGAGCCCGACAGCTCATTGCCGGTCTCGTAGGCGAAAATCGTCGGGTCCTCGGCGTACGTCAACCCGGTGTACTGATTCTTGTGCGTCACCAGCGTCTTGATGTACTCCTTGAACGGCGCGACGATCGTCGCGTTCGTGTAGAACTGCATGATCTCTGGGTTCGTGCTGTCGTTCGTCTGCGTCAGGTTGAAACCCGCCCAGCGCAGGAAGTTGTATTTTCCGCCGTGGTAGTAGTCCTGTCTCGTCATTTAGCATTCACGTTCTATACAACATCAAAGGCAATTCCTCACGTAGTTGTCAACAAGGGGCACGAGCAGCCGAACACCGTATAAGCCCGCTTGATACACCGCCCAGTCGATGGTATTGAACGCTTCTTCGTTCACAACGCCCTGCTTAGGCCAGATACTCAGGGGATTCCCGGTGCTGACGCCGAGCGTATGTGCTCGAATCATGGTCCCGCCTAGAGCGTTGACGGTGGCCATCACCTCCGTGATCCGCTCTTTCGTCGGGTAGCTGGCTTTGTTATCCGGGTCGTATGGCTGTCCGGCTGGCGGCGTTACGTTCTCGTCTAGGCCGAGCCAGTAGACGTTCGGACCTACTGCATTCCATCGCTTTCCGTCTACTAGAAGCGTCGAACCCTCGCGAACAACGGGGGATAGTCGTTGTGGCTTCGGGGGCGGTGGCCTGGCGAGTGTGCCTGTGGCCGCGAGCAGCGAGAGGCAGAGGTGCTTGAGCGTTGCCATGGTCGGAGCAGAGGACTAGACGGATCTACGATCAAGTATATAAGGCATTCATATGAACCGGAATGAGAAATACAGAATAAAACTTCGTTCACTCGACGGAAAAGAGCGTCTTAAGTACACAGATCAATCCCAGTCACTCCAACCCGATCCTAGCCTGCGGAAAAGAACAACCGCAGCTCCTGTCCAGAACGATCAATCAATCATAGCTGTATCGTACCTATTCTGCTGCCATTATGTATGCAAAAGACACCGTTGAGGCTCGTCGATCGCGTGAGTATACGCGACTGCACGGTCGTCGCGGCGGAGCGAAGTCCTCCGCAGTCCGCATTCGGCAATGGTCCCAAGCCAACCCCACAGCTCGAGACTGAATCGTGGGGTTGGGGAAAGGGACAAGAATAACATGAATATTCGACATCAACCGATACTTTGCTATTAATTGGCGCTGTTGTCGTCATTGCACTGTTATGCGTTTGGAGGCACATGCTCGGAACCATGTTTGTTCTTGCATTGGACAATCGGCACATGAGCCGCTCAAGTTTTCTCTATAGGGGAGTAGCAAGAAGCTCAGGTTGGTCAAGTTATTACTGAGACGTCATGGACAAATAAGAGGTATTACAATGATCCTTGATAGATTCCTATAGTTTTATATGAAAGATA
This sequence comes from Nemania sp. FL0916, assembly GCA_022578715.1. NCBI lineage: Eukaryota > Fungi > Ascomycota > Sordariomycetes > Xylariales > Xylariaceae > Nemania > Nemania sp. FL0916. The sequence goes on from MU390271.1 coordinate 221,870, forward strand.
CGTTGTAAAATAACGTATTAGGGACAGCATAATCTTCCGTCAGCCGCCGACACAGAACACTGGTCACTCCCAACCGCCGCGTTAGCCCAAAACACATGCTTCGGGTCATATTTCTGCTTAATCGTTAGCAGAGTGTTATAATTCGACCCAAAATAATCATCCTTCCAATTCGGATTATCCCACGTCGCCTCATTCATATAAGCGCCCCCCTGAGTGACGGTGCGCAGTTCGTTTTGCCAGGCATTCAACTGCGCCTGATCGCTACGGATAGTGTCCCACGTTGATGTCACAGGCAATGACCTCGCAAACGTCGTCGTGAATAGCGAGGTGCGCCAGGCCGGCAGGACGCTGTTCGCTGTCAAGTTACCCTTGATCACGTTCAACCCAACCGAGAGGATAAGTGCACCGCCAGCGGTAATATCCTTGAAAACGGACACCAGAGCCGGGAGGTCGTCCTGCACGACGGTACGCGGGATAAGACCGCCTCCGAGCGTGATGTTGCTGTCGTATTCTTGCCGCGGAGCCCAGTAGGCGTAGTGACTGGCATAGTCGGGATGAACGTTAGACTCGTAGCTGCTGCTAATTGACACATTGACTGTCTTGAGTCCGTTCAGGAATGGAGAAAGCGCTGCGTCAATGTTGGCCGTGCTGTTAGTATCGGGCAGTGTGGCGAATACGAGCTCGAGCGCCCCGCCGGTTATCGTGAAGACCGTGGTCATCCCTTCGATGGCGTCAATAACAAGCAGATACTGGAGCCAGGCTGTGATTGCGGCCCAATACGCCGTGCTATCGCCTATGTTGGCAACGGTGAAGCCAGCACCGGCCACGGGCCCATCAGGGTATGCTCGAACTGTCGCGGAGAGCACTACTGCGTAATTTCCGGGGCCACCACCGGCCAGGGCCCGGTATAGATCCGCATTTTGGGTGGGAGAGGCGGTCATAACTTGTCCCGTGGCCGTCACTACCTCCCACTCCAGTACCTGGTCGGAACCTAGTCCATATAACGAGCCAAGGGGACCGTGACCAGCAGCCTGGCTAAATCCTCCCACTACAGTGACTGTAGAACATGAGCCGCCGACAACCCGATACCCCTTTGCCTTAGCAGCCGGATACACATCCTCATATTCTGCACCTACTCCTATTTTGACGGCGGGTCCCGTGTATAGGGAACTACTGTAGGTCGTGAAATTAATTTGGTTGAGATTGTGCGTCCATAGCGCCAGGGAACCTTTGCCTGTTGATCGACCAAGAAAATCGTGTCCCGAATTCTTGATGGTCAGGCGTATGTTGTTATTCTGGGCGAAGTGAATGCCAGCAAGTACGTCTCCAGACCCGCTCACGTTGATAGCATACTGCGCGAGGTTTCCCAAAGTGCAAGAGCCGCCTGGGCCGAAGAACGGATTACAAGAATCATTCATCCAATACGGAGACATGACATTGACGGGGTCGGCTATGCTACGCCAGATTTAGCCATGGAACGGACTGGTAATTATGGCCGACATTGCATGACCTTGACTTACAACGGTGGCAATAACGTCCATTCATCCTGGACCTGAGTGCACTTTGCCTGGTCTAATTGTGGAGGGTAGCATGGTTGCCCCAAAGGAACACCACGGATGAGCCTACCGCCAACGGTCTGGTTTAACTCGGACCATTGTGCTGCGCTTGGCCATGCGGAATCAGTAGGAAGATAGTGGCATGTTGATTGGCGTGACACCACTGGAGATGTGCGTACCAGAGGCAGCACGGCCAGGAGAGTAGTTCCAAGTGCAAGACGAAGCATCCTGAACTATTGAAATCACTATCAAAATGGCAACCTCTGGTAAGACGCCCAAGATGCCGCCACTGACCCGGGACTGCTTCTCTAATATTTATGGCAATGCGCTCTTTAACGAATCCGACTCTGAGGCTTCAGCCTCGGCCGAAAGCCCGACAATAGCGTGCCAAGGTGGTCTGTCCCATGGTAACCTGTGCCTCCCTGACGTGAGACTTCCGTTCCTTCTACCCTCGGCTCGTTTTCGGTTCATTTTTAGAACACGATGTAAGGTAGATGAGTGGTTAGTTAACAATAGACTAAGGACCAATGACGCTATAATTGCGTCGCTGGGATTTCAAATGGACACAAGGATGCTCCACGTGCCTAAGTTCCTAGGATAACGTAGGTAGTGTAATTACTGGGCTAATTAGTATCGAGAGCTACCTGTACTAGGTATGCAGTACGGCGTACTTATAGACTATTAAGATAGTTAATTTGAGTTTGGTCGACGTGAATGTGCTAGGTCAGAAATGTGTCCATAATATTAATATTCAAGGAAAGAAAGCATACGGGTGTACTTCGTAAGGAGTACAGAGACTGGAGTACGAAGTACACTAGACACCCTTAAAAGCTCTCTATGCACGCTTGTAATGTGGGGTTTCACTGATGTTGCATTGACAAGATGCTTACTAACCGCATGTCTACTTTTTAGCGAAGCTCTATCTAGTGCTTGTCTACCCTCTCTCTAGCTAATGAAGAATATCTAGTCTAAATATCTAGTGTACACTAAAAGCAACACCACAATTCACCCGTGTGCTCTATCTCGATCTTGATAGATGGTCGAGATTTTCGGACGGCGCCGGAGAGAAGAGCAGGGCCCACATAAAAACGGCTACTGTCCATTAGCTCTGCGCTGCAATCCACTCCTTTACCCACTTCTCCATCCATCCCAGCTGGACGGATCGAAGTTCACGTAGCGAAGGGCTCGCTGCGAGCGCACGTTTGATAACCATGCGATGGCTTGTGGTCTGAGAGGCATCGAGACCTAACCCTGGTGCCCACAGCCCGTCGAAGAATTCGATTAGCTTGGCTGCGGGGTTTTTGTTAGCAATATCGTCGCTGCCGCCGGCGCTGGCACTCGCCCGGAGAGTAGCCAGCCAGGTTGCCGGCGGCACTACTTGAAGAGGCGGTCTGTCGGCGGACACGATCGTGTCAGTGATGGCTGAAAGCAGCTCATTCCAGGGCACAAGGTGGGGGTTGCGTATGTTGAACACGGTTGCTGCGTCGGGTGCATTCTCTGTCGTCGTTGTGACAAGGTCTAAGATCACATCCGCAAGGATGTCCGAGGGCACAAAGTCGATGCTATCAAAAAGGCCTAGACTCTCTGGTACCTGGCCTAAGTGCAAGGAGCTGAGTACCATGCTGGGGAACCACTCGCTTGGATTCCATAGACCTGGGCGACGCACGGGCCCAGCGACTTGGCCAATGCGGAGGATTGTTACAGGGACTAAACCCTTGAAATGGCGTGCCGCTGTATCGGCTAGTAGCTCAGCAATAAACTTGGCACGGCCGTAGCCAAAGGGTGAAGGCACGTCGAAGCTATCCAGAACCTCCTCGGGCGGTGGTGGCGCGGATGTTTGCCCGCCTACCGCTGCGACGGACGACACAAAGACAAACTTGGACGATGCGGCCGCAGCAAGCGCAATTAGATTTACCACCCCTACCAGCTGTGGACGGAACGCGGCCAGGGCAAGGTTGAAGTTGACCGGCCAAGCGGCGTGGATGATAAGCCCAACTTGCGCGCGTAGCGACTCGTAAGTCGCATCATCCAGGCCCAATGAAGGTTGCTGGAGATCAGCCTTGATGAAAGTGACTCGAGTGTCCAGCTTGGTCGTGGTGAGCCCAACGTCAGCGAATCCTTTGTATTGTATCGCCCGCCCACCGTCTTCTCCGCGGTTTACGCAGAATATTTGTCCTACTCCATCATGGTCAAGTAAAGCGCGCAGTACATGCCTGGTCGTCGTACCAGTTGATCCGGTAAGAATAACATTGATCGGACCTGTCGCTCTACTTCGAGGCACACTCGGACTTTTGGGTACAGCAATTTGTTGAATAAGCCCACGATAGGTGTCTAGTAAAGCCCCCATGACCTTGCGCTCATCATGATCATCGCCATTCTGCGTGATGAATGCTGATGCTAGCTCAGAGACAGTGGGGTTTTGATAGATGGTAGAAAGGGCAAAGTCATGGCGGCGGAAAGCATTCCGTAGCGCGCGCATGAGTTGAAGCCCCTGTAACGAATCCATGCCACGGTCAAAGAAGCTGTCAGAATCATCAAGGCTCGCCCACTTGGTTACTTCACAGACATGGTGTCGGATGAGGCGAGTGGCGTCCTCAAGGCTCATGGCCTGCAACGCCATCCCAGGAATAGCATCGTCATCCTCCAAGGTTACACCAGAGTTGGTGTACAGCCTCTCGATTTCTTCGGCGTATTGGCTTATGCTAGGACCTCGCATGAATGTACCTTTGCCTGAACGAATAAGCCGGCGATCTGACGAGAGAACGAGTATAAAGGACTTTTCAATTCGTGCATGGGCCGGGGCGCTACGATTAGCGTCCTCGACACTCGGCCACTATTAGAAGACCTGTCAGTGAATTCCCCCGTCGGAATGAAGCGAAATGCCAAGAGCTCGATGCTAAGGCTCGTGCTGGACGAGATAGAACTACAACATGGCAATTCATTTGAGGGCAAAAATGACTAGGCTTGCTACTTACTACCCGCTCAAGCAGAGCGGCTTGCTCTGCCGTTGTTAGGGGGCGTTCAGAAGCTGGCTCGATCAAAAGGGCAGCTTGGAAGCGTTGGGCGCCAATCACGAGGGCACCACTGACTTCCGCGTTACTTGCCATAATGTGATGTTCCATCGAGATAGGGTTCGTTTTCTCGCCGTTAAGGAAGACAATTATATCATCGGCCCGGGCTCGCCAGGCCCATATGTCCGGAATATCAGGGTGCGGCTCGAACAGATCTTTGGTTCGGTATGCTCCGAGGCCGTCGAGCCCCGGAACAGTGAAACACGGTTGTGTATCATTTAGCGCATTGTCACGCCGAACTACCAATTCATACACCCCATCAGTTACCTCATCGAAGACGGCTCCAACGCACGAATGGAACTGGACATAGCGCCAGAGACTCCTGCCTGACGGCTCGGACGGTAACAACTGCGGCTGTAGTAACTGCGGTACTATACCCGTCTCTGTGGCCCCCCACAGACAACGCAGATATACCTTGGCAGCGACAAGGTCACCCACGCTCTGGGGCAGATCACCGCCGATATACATGATTGTCTCTAAGTGGGTAGCACAATAGTCGAGCAGGTCTGGATTCTGTTCGTGGCTTACGTTAACCAACGCTTCACCACAAAAGGGATAAGAAGAACATGCCTGTGCTAGCTCGGCTACTACAGATGGGACGAGTATTGCAACGTCAGCCGGAGCCTGCTTAAGCGCATCTACCACGGCCTGAGCAGTAGGGATGGCCGCCGCTACGGGAGCAACAACAACATTGCCGTAGGGAATGGCACCGACGACTAGCTGTGCAAGAAGGGCTCCCTGGCGTATTCATAATCAACTTCGGCTCCACAATAGAGCCCGGATGGACATACGTGGAATGGCGGCAGTGTTACTATCACTCGCTTGCCGTTTTGCAAGCTGCCCTCAACTGATACGGTGCCGTCATCCGTTTGGCGGCTCTTTGAATTCAAAACCTGGGCACACGTATCATGCGTCCAGATGATGGGTTTTGGTAATCCCGTGGTCCCCGACGTATGCCTATGCGACCCGGATCAGCCACGCTACGAACACCGGTCCCGAGCCACCTACATGACAACAAAAGGGCTTTTTCGTATATCCTGGAAGGTTTTGTCTAATACGTAAGGCGGATACTGCTTAGCCAAGAGCTTTTCAACCGATGGAACAGAGAGGTGACGCGCCGGTTCAACGGCGTCAAGGATGAGACGACCAGCCGGCGGGATAGGGTCTGATGCCAAGAGTGTTCGACAGCCAAGGTGACTGAACAAACCTCGATGCGCGGCCGGACTGTTTCTCGGCGACGTCACAAAAAGCTTAGGACAGCACCAAGGTCAGCGGGTAAGAGGGGATGAGACGAGCAAGGCCACGAATGACACGGGGCAGACAGACCACATAGCCGGCCTTGATGGAAGCGAGCACCAGCGCCGAGTACCGTACATCATTCGGGCCAATATAAGCCAGGACCTCGGCGTCGGCGCCGTAGGTGCCGGAACCTCCAAGCTGCTCGACGATCCACCAGGCCAGGCCGTTTACAATGTTGGCTAGCTGGGCGTAGGTGACAGCCACAACGCCAGATCCCGTTACCCATTCCGCATATTCGGCGTCCGGCCTCTTCCGCGCCAGCCGATCGACAACATGCGGGATCAGATCATCGCGCCACCGCGCAACACTCTCGTGATCAGCGGTTATCACCATGATGCCATCCAAAGACTGGAATAGAAACAGTAAAATTGAATGCGCGGAAACGACTGATGAGTTAAAGAAAAGGGAGCTATTGCTAATACTTATCCGATTATTAATCTGGCATACAAGAGACCAAGACAATAGATACGACAAGTATCTTTCTAGCCAGCGCGTCTAAATGCCCAAGAAGAACAAGTATACTAACAGCACGTAACAAGCATGGACAAGTACTGTACACCATCTATTTCTACTTACGATCACTGCCATAGTTTGATACATGCATAAGTATATACGTCTATATATCTAGATGGGCGCAATGTTCACAGTTCTAGTTTTTGACTCGATGTTCCTATTTGGGTGCGAATTCACCGGCAATCTAAGATGTAACCCTATAACATCGGATAGAATGTCACCCATCCATTAACTCTGCACCAACGGGTATCTAGGCACCGTCACCTTGCTTTCTCGTTTTAGTGTTGACGGTGGGTTCCAGTAGCCCACCGCTAAACCCCCTCCCCCCACTGCCCCTCGATCCTCAGACCTTCGGTAAGCTTCGTTCAACTGCTCTTCCGCTCTTCTGTCGTTCGTCTGCCTAAGGTTAGTGTCTTCTTCATAAACCACCCACATGTCTGTCAGCTTCGTCAATTCGGCTATGCCACTTGGCACCAAGCCACTAAGCACGACATAGGTAGGTAAAAGGTGAGTGCTCCGATTCGGCTTCCTGTTCCTACACTAAAATCCAGACTGAGGCTAGATAGGTGTAACACGCCACGTTCAATTCCAAGCTACCTCCCTTAGGCAGGTCTTCCGACCAGCCTTAGTGTACTGGTCTCCGTGACAGACTCTCATCCGTTCTTCCTCAGCTCACATTTCTGCCTGTGACCTGTCATCGCTGGGGCGGCAGGATTGTACTGTAATCCAGCACCACAGTATACCATGCGCGACGCCGCCGTTCTAGATGCGCCATGGATGTAGTGTATGTATGTAGTATATCTCCTTCGTAGGCCGGAATGTGATGACAATGCAATGCTTGATCCACACCACACACACGGGCGTGGCCTGCTCGCCTGCGGCATATCGGCAACAAGCGAACGCAACGCTGCATTTCATTCTGTTCTGTTTTAACTGCAAGCTCCTTTGAATGCACGGGGTTGTTCTGGTCGCATTCTCTCCTGCACATTCCTTCTTGTCGTAGTTTTTTTTGTCCTTCGGGCTCGTCGGGTTGGGTTGGATGTCTGTGTCATTGGGCTCCGCTCTCCGCTAGAATTCCACGGCCAATATGGCGAGCGAGGCGGCTGCTGCTTCGTCCGACTACATCGGATATAGGCTCGAGGCCTTCATCGGCGTCTTCACGGCCTTGGAGGTCATCGCTGTTGCCCTGCGGTTTTGGGCCCGTAGCCTGTCTGTCGCTAGATATGATGCCGGCGATTACCTCATTATCGCGGCTTTAATCGGCCAAATTGGCGCTGGAGCTCTGGCTATAGGTAGGCTTTAATGAATTGAGGGAAAATCGGGGAAATATAGGACTTTTTGACTGACAATGAATGCTTAGCTTCCGTCAAGGTAGCCGGAGTTGGACATCACGTCGAATACCTTCTCGAGACGGACCCCGTGCGCGTCACCAACTTCTTCAAATTCCTAGTCGCCATCTCGTCTTGGTATGCGTCTACCGAGAGTCTCGCCAAGATAGCCGTTTGTTTTTTCTATAAGCAAATATTCCCGCAGCGAAGCATACGACTCACTGTGCATATTACTATCGGCGTACTTATTGCGGCGTCGATTGCCGGTCTTTTCGCCGATTTGTTCAGCTGCACCCCGTTCGAGGCTCACTGGGGAACCGCCGCTGAGCAGGCTGCCCATTGTATCGACACGGAAGCCTTATTCGTCTGGGGAAGTTTTCCGAACATTCTTACCGACATTGTATTGCTGGTTTTACCGATCCCGATTGTCTGGAAGCTGAAGTGAGTCTCCTGGAATTCTTCATTTCCTCATTTAGCCCCCAAATCCTATGCGATTTTACCATGAGTGAACATTATTAACTCTAGTTTAACAATAGTGCTTCGATTGGACTCCGAATCGGCCTTATCATCACTTTTCTCTTTGGTAGCATGTAAGTCTCTAGGCCCATACTTCATCACCAGTATCTGAGCCTGTCTAATAAATACGATAGCGGTCTTATCACGTCCATTCTGCGTTTCGTGGCCTTCTACAACAAGAGCTCATTTATAGACCCCACCTACAGTGCCGTCGAATTGATCATCTGGACAGTATGTGAGCCAGGAGTTTATCTAATCGCAGCGTGCCTGCTGGTCTACCGCCCTCTGATCGATAAACTCGGAATCCCTATGATCACCGGCACTACCCGTCGTGGTCAGAGTGCCGGCACTGGAGGTCTGATAAGACGCGGGCCAGGGAGATCGGGAGTGACCGATGGCAGCGTCGGCCTGAGAACTATTGGCGGAAGCGGATTTCGGCGGCTTGATAACAGCCAAGATGATTCACTCAGAAAGAACACTGGCATCACGGCCACCACGGATGTTGAGGTGACATTCGAAGACAGGCCCCCGCCTGCCCTGGGTGGTAAACACACGAATTACCGGGACCCTTACGGGGTCTGAAAGTTCTAGTTTCTCTTTTCCTTTTTTCCATTGAGGCTTATAGAAGAATTTTTGTAACGAGTCTGGGAGCATTTGCGATATACCTAGGTGGGCGGTCCGTACTCTTTCCACAATGGGCCACAATTGCTGGCTTTGCGGAAAACAGGACGCATTCTCTCACCATTAGCGACGGCGGACTAGTGTGCATGCATTTTAATCGAGCGAGTCGAATAGACAAGGGGCAGGGAAGGTCGGCTATCTTCTCATGTATACATTTACCTCGCGTAGCTTATCTGCTACGCAACTGTATATATAATCTGTTGTGTTGTTTGCCAATGAAATCTAAAGCTGCGAATTCTCTAACCTGAAGTAGATCCTCGTTGCTTGCATTTGGAAGCTTCAAAATAATATTTAGCTGAGTTGGGGGTTTTGACAATTCAAAATTAACCGATCGGCATCAAAATGAACTCAGGGGACCAGAAACTTCCGTAGCATCCGGAGAACATGTCGGAAGGAGAATAGTATATGCTCGACTTTTATGTGCTTCAACCGAGAAGCGAATGCTACCTTGCTTTCCACGTTTTGTCACATTGGAAGGATTTAGTCAGGTCCGAAGAGACGCCCAGATGCCAGATGGAGATATTTCGGTAGCTGAGGACGAACCATAAGGCTGGGTCGTAGATACTTTGGTAGTCGGGATTGCGGACCGGTGGGGTCGCGATGTAGTAGGCGGTTGTATCGTATCCGCCCAGTTGTTTGCAAGCTGGCCGTTGCTCATACGTACAGATACCTGCTTGCTTTGACTCGATCTCTGATAGGCCAAATGGTCCCAGGCTAACGGAAATTGCCCGGATGTGAAATCTTGGCTACTGAAAGCGATGTACCAAGATTTCCAAATCAGAGAGTGGTTCCTGCGTGATTTGCTGCATGGTACTTCCACATCCGATCACCACCTAAGCATAATATGGGGTCGACCTTCTCGAGCCTATTGCCGAGACATTTGGTGAATTTTTGTTTTCTATGAATTTTGCGCAGTCTTTCGCTTTGTTGCTGGCGCAAAAGATTCCTCTACAAGGATAAATAAAACAGCGAAGTGATCGAAGCGAGATTATGCCAAGAATGCGTTGTAGCTTCGGAATACGGGCTGAAATCGAGTCCGTGCCCGCCTAAGGTATGCTAGATATTTGCAGATAACGATAAGGAAAAAGAAACCACATCGATCTAGCCAATTAAGTTACGCCTACGTTCGGTTTAGTAAGATCGGACCCACAGGCTTGGTACTACTGTGCACTACTGCACGTGTAGACAATTACCCACATACGCCGCCGACTCTCAACGCGACATATACGCTACACTACACGTAGAGACAGCACAGATCCTTTCGGCAACCCCCATCATTACTGGTAAGTACTTCGTAAGTAAGTATGGATAAATCCTTTCGGGGCTTCTCATGATTAACCTCCTTTAGTAGATGCTTTGCCGCGTCCAAGCGGCGAACATGGATCGTGGTTCAAGTAAGCTTCTAAGCGGCCAGACCGCCTGCTGGGCGTCTCACAGAATGCACGAGATGTACGCACTATTGCCTGCTGCTACTGGGTATTTGTATGCGGTAGGGTGAAATCAGAGCGTAGGCACAATGAATTGTGGGGTGATCGATAGGCTTCTATCTCGAATGATGATTGGGACATGCAAATTATTGGTGTATATGACTATGGCATAGCCATTGCGCGCTCGTGGACGAGTTGTCCTCGTCTCCAGTCTCATACATGAGCCTACGCAGACGGCAGGATGGCCGTAGAACCGCTTGCTATCGTCGGCCTTGCATGCCGGCTGCCAGGCGGTTCCAACAACCTCGAGTCGCTGTGGGAACTCCTCGGCAACGGAGGTGAAGCTTGGTCACCAGTGCCGGAGGACCGCTTCAACGAAGCGGCGTTCCATCATCCCAATACCGACGACCCTAACGGCACGAATAGCCACCGGGGCGGCCACTTCATTGATGGCGATGTTCGCGACTTTGATCATGCTTTCTTCCATTTGTCTCCGCCTCTTGCGGCCGCAATGGACCCCCAGCAGCGTATATGTGAGTGATATGAGTGTCTATATTCTTCTACATACCCCTTAAGCCTTTTGTAAGCTTAGACAATACGACATTTCTGTTCACGTTTCTTCTATATCTCATCACAGCAGCTACTAAACATAAGATCTCACAGTATTAGAACTGGCGTATGAGGCACTTGAGAGCGCCGGCTGGACACGCGAGGCTTGTGCCAAGTCCCGTACTGCCGTCTATGCCGCTATATTTGGTTTCGATTACGAGCGGAACCTCGGCAAAGATGTGCTCGATCTACCGGTCTACCAAAGTGTTGGCACCGGTATCGCAATTCTTGCTAATCGCATTTCTCATGCTTTTGACTTTCGAGGCCCGTCTGTGACCGTCGATACAGGCTGCTCTGGCGGGCTTGTCGCTCTACACCATGCATGCCAGAGTATACGGAGCGGAGAATCCGATGCAGCTTTAGTAGCTTCTGCTAATCTACAACTAATGCCTGATCAATACATAGGCATGAGTGCCCAACATATGGTTAGCAGCAAAGGTCGGTGCTACCCTTTTGATATCCGTGGCGAGGGCTACGGTAGGGGGGAGGGGTTTGCAGTCGTTTTGGTGAAACGCTTAAGTCATGCCCTCAGAGACCGGGATCCGATTCGCTCTATTATTCTCAATACCGGAGTGAACCAAGACGGCTTTACTACTAGTGGAATTACTCATCCCAACCGCGATGCCCAAGCCGACCTGATCCGCGAAACATATGCTCGTATCGGTCTACGGCCACAAGATGTTGTGTATGTCGAAGCTCATGGTACGGGCACCGTCGCCGGAGACGGGGAAGAGCTTGCTGCCATTGCCGACGTTTTCGGAACACCAGATCGTTCTCTTCCTATTTACGTCGGTTCAAATAAGGGGAGTATAGGCCATACCGAAAGTACTAGCGGGCTTGCCAGTCTTCTTAAAGCACTCTGCGTCCTCGAACATGGAGTGATACCTCCGGTTGCTGGTTTTGCGACCCCCAAGCCAGGTCTTCCCTTAGATAGAATACGCATCCCGACAGAACGATTACAATGGCCCGGGGATGTGGCTCCGCGTATATCCATCAACAGCTTTGGCTATGGTGGAACCAATGCGCACGCCATCATAGAAAAGGGGCGCAGAATGTACAGAGAAATTTCTAATGACAACCAGCTATCGTGTAATCGTCTTTTCATTTTCTCAGCGAATAGCCAGGCTTCACTTAAAGCTATGATTGAATCGCATATCAGATGGCTCGAACTACACCCTGAGGTATCGCTGGCCGACCTCTCTCATACTCTTTGCCATGGACGTTCAGCTCTGCCTTGGCGCTTTAGCTGTGTTGCGGAAAGTCTACCCTCACTCGCCCGGGAACTTCGACAAGGCTTAAACAAGATACCCAGCAAAACGATTCCTTCTACCAGGGGCATCGCTTTCGTTTTCACTGGCCAAGGTGCCCAATGGGCTGGAATGGGCCGCGAATTACTTCTCGAAGCAAAGTCTTCCGTATTTTCTGACTCTATTCGGCTGTCTCGTGACATACTCCGTGAACTTGGGGCCACATGGGATCTTGAATTCGAGTTACTTCGGCAGGATGGTGATGGCGACATCAATAAGGCCGAATTAGCGCAGCCAGTTACGACAGCAATTCAGATCGCTCTCGTGGAGCTATTACGGGCTCAAGGCGTGCGCCCTTGGGCGGTTGTTGGCCATTCGAGCGGCGAGATTGCTGCCGCATACGCCGCCGGTCGACTGTCACAGACCACCGCACTTCGTATTGCTTTCCACCGAGGTTTTATGGCGACCGCGGCCAAGAATAGGGGGCTTCCCCGGGGCGCAATGGCTTCAATCGGTCTGGGTGAGCGTGACGTCTCCTCTTACCTTGAAAACTTGCGCCAAGGCCGGGCCGTAGTCGCATGCATCAACAGCCCTACCAGCGTGACTATATCCGGCGACGTCGATGCTATTGACGAGGTAATCGCTCGCGTCGCATCTTCTAAAGATGGCACTTTCAATCGCAAGTTGCATACGGACACGGCATATCATAGCCATCATATGGCCGCCGTGGCCGATGAGTACCGAACGCGGTTAGGCGAGTTAGATCCAATAATAGAAGGAAAATGCTCCATCAGCGACAAAGACACCGAGGATGAAGTTGTGTTTATATCATCCGTCACCGGTCTACCACGGTCTTCGAACTTCAGCGCCTCATACTGGGTGGACAATCTCGTCTCACAAGTCAAATTTTCCGAAGCTGTACAGACTCTCAAGCGCGCACACCATAACCGTGGCGGCGGCCACGCCCTTTTCCTCGAGATTGGCCCACATCCTGCGTTGGCTGGGTAAGTATGCCCCATAGTGGTTGTTTTTCCCTATTCTTAAGTTGCCTCGAAGACTTCTCTCCGGATATATGCATCTCACTTTTCTATTTTACAGCAGGAAACAATTGCTGACTCGCGTCGACACAGTCCAGTCCGCCAATGCCTAACATCTCCAGGAATTCCTTCCTTGGAGTACGACTATTTTTCCATGCTGCATCGTGGAACAGATGCTCTTTCAAGTGCACTGGCACTTGCAGGTCGCCTCTTCGAACGTGGTATGAAACTAGAATTTGGAGAGGTATTGCACTTGGCCTCGGAATCCGACACCGCAGTCATATTGCCGAACCTACCATCATATGCTTGGGACCACTCTGTCAAACATTGGCACGATTCGCGTCTCAGTCGCGAGTATCGCCTGCGCCGTGAGCCATACCACGATCTCCTCGGTGTGCGTATCGTCGAATCGACGTCTATCGAACCACGCTGGCGACATATGGTAGGACTAAGCACCTTGCCATGGCTTGCGGATCATGTCATAGATGGTTTAGCCATTTTCCCAGGGGCAGGCTATATTTGCATGGCTCTCGAAGCTGTCATGCAACTTGCACGTGAGCAAGGTCTCGAGCTCGCGTCCCTTGTGTTTAACGACATTTCGTTTCTTCGGGGCCTAGTTGTTCCAAATGCGCCCCAACGCATCGAGATGCAGCTGAGCCTCAAGCGTCAGCCAGGCGGGGCTCCTCTCAACTTTTCCTTCTCCGTCAGCGCTCTCACAGATGACACTTGGGATGAGCAATGCAACGGATTTGTGAAGGGCATATTAGAGAACGATTCGGACGAAGCAGGCCTGGGCGCGCAGCTTTCGTCATTAGCTTGGCAATCCCGTGTCGAAGGGAACGATCTAGACACTGAGCTACTCTATAGCGAGATGGCCACGGATGGGAATACGTACGGCCCTACATTTCGTGGCCTCCGCTCCATCAATATGGTGAATGATGGCTTGACGGCGGTAGCGGTCGTCGAAGTTTCTGACGTTGCAGCTGTCATGCCAGCGAAACACCAGACGATGCATGTACTGCATCCAACAACCTTTGACGCTATGTTTCATGTAGGCATTCCCATGATAAAACAACAGCATGGCGCAGGTTCCGTCATGCCTGTTCATATCGGCGAACTCCTCGTCTCCGCCAAGATGTCAGGGCTTAGCGCCCCAGGCTCCAAGCTCGAGGTTTCGGCTAAGATAACATCAAATCAGTTTCGGGCAACATATATAGATATGAATGTCACAGATGGCGGTGCTCCAGTTCTATCAGCTTCAGGAATCGAGTCCCGTAGCCTAGCAGCGCATACGCAGGCAGTTGATAGTGGCACTTGCTATGAGTTGGAATGGCAGACAGATTTAGAATTCCTCCGCGCTAGCGACCTTCCGGAAACGCCGACCCTTGCGGACTTGGTCCATTTTATCTGCTTCAAGGATGCGAACCTTTCGGTTCTCGAACTTGGGGGTGGTCGTGGTGAATTGGCCCTAGCATTCCTAGCTGCTACTAATGCTCACGGCGGCACGATAGCTACATATGACCTGGCCGACACCACATCCGAGTTTTTCGACGATGCTCGTGAACGTCTAAATGGACAACCAGTTTCCTATCGAGTTTTTGATCCCGAAAGCAGCATTGAGTCTCAAGGATTCTCATCCGCAGCATACGACATCGTCCTGTCCTCGAACGTGAAGTTGCTTTCTCAGGCGTCAATTTTCTTGAAGCCGAATGGTGTTTTGATTATAGTGTTGAAATCTGGTATGACTAATGATAGCTGGTTAGCTGCTTTGACAGAAGCCTGCCCGTCAGTTCAAGTCCAATTCTCTTTCTTGGATACCGTCGATAATGACTTGGTCGTTCTTGCGCGCAACATCCCCGCATATCGCTCGCATACACCATCGCATATACAAATGCTCACACACTCGGCTCTTCGAGAAACGCCGTCATGGGTAGCTGCCCTAAAGTCTGGGCTAGGAGCAAGAGGAATCTCAATTTCTGTCGAAACTTTGAATCAATCTTCAATTAGTTCGCAACCTAACGCCGATATTCGCGTAATGGTCATTGATGATTTGCCACAGCCAATACTCAGTGACCGGAATTGTTTCGACGTTGCTATAACATTACTTAGACAAAAGGCGCAAATTCTCTGGGTCAGCTTAGACAACCCATTACCGATGCACCAGATCACTGGCGTCGCCCGAACTGCTCACGCCGAAAATGATGATTTGCGCCTGACCTCAGTTCACGTGGCTTCTGACACACTTCCCAATTCGAGGCTGGTCGACGTACTCTACGATCTTTGGGGACGCCTCACAGACCCAAGCTCATCACTACATCATGAACGCGAATACGCCGTGACTGAAAGCGCTTCGGTGCTCATCCCGCGCTTATTTCGTAGTGATAAGCTTAACCGTGCCGTGAAGGCCACAAAACAGACCGAGTGCATGGATATTCAATCGACTAGCTTCTCTGATGCAGAACGGCCACTAGCCCTAAGCACCACGATAGGCTCGAATGGCAGTGATGCCACATTCGTTGATGTTAAGAAAGCGGATTTAGCCGATGATGCAATCGAGATCGAAACACAAGCTTTCGTGTTGACCAAGTCCAATGACCAGTCCACGCCACTCGGCGAATATGCTGGGATAGTCCGAGCTGTCGGCAGAGGTGTAGACAACTTTGTTCCAGGCGACGAAGTCTTGGGACTTTCCTTGGACGAGACCATCGGGCACAGTCGTCCACATATCATTCAGTCTCACGTTATCCAGCGTCCAGACCATTTATCACCCGCAGCCGCTGCTGCTCTTTTTCTTCCTACGCAAGCAGCTATTTACGCTCTTCAGTACCTTGCTCGTCTCCTGCCAAAAGACGGAGCCAGGATACTTATCCATGGTGTCTTGACCGACATTGGACGTGCAACCGTAGCTGTTGCAAGAACGTTAGACGCGGGCATTTCTGCTACAGCCGCTGACCCCAAGGAAGCTCGTGAGATAGTCCAGACTCTGGGAATTCAGGTTCAAAATGTAATAATTGAGCGCCCTTCGCTGTCTCGCCATGCCTACGATCATGATGTGCGGTGTGATGCCATTGTCATTGCGACTAGGGATCCGATCCCGGCCGCCTCGCTCGCGTTGCTCAAGCCCTTTGGCCACG
The DNA here is from genome assembly GCA_022578715.1 of Nemania sp. FL0916. NCBI lineage: Eukaryota > Fungi > Ascomycota > Sordariomycetes > Xylariales > Xylariaceae > Nemania > Nemania sp. FL0916. The sequence goes on from MU390271.1 coordinate 238,288, forward strand.
TCATTTTCCTCTCCTCCGCAGATATCACATCAAAGCCCAAACTACCCCGAAATGCAACAGTTCACTTTTGCCATATTTCAGAGCTTCTTTCTGCGCGGCCCCATCTCGCTGCCAAACTAGTGAAACAGGCCGAGGGTGCCCTTCAACATATTTCTACGGAGGGTATCCGGCTAGTTGTTCAGGATGTTACTAATACCAAGGAAGCGTTCCGTCAGCTCAATTTTGGTATCAGCGACAAAGTCATCATCCAGGCGACACCAAGCTCCTTAGTCCGTATAACCGTGCCGCCTCAGGTCGATAATGCTTGGGCGAATGCGGATTCCGCATATGTTGTCGCTGGTGGCATGGGCGATCTTGGTCAGCGGTTCTTAACCCTTCTAGCGCGGCGCGGTGCGAAACATCTTGTCACACTTTCACGACGAACAATAGAACTTGATGAGCAGCGAGCCCTTGAGGCGCAGCTCCAGTGCAGCAGCCCAGGATGTCGTCTTTATTGCTTGAAATGCGATGTGACGTCTGAGCGTGAGGTTAACAACGCAGCAAAATGCCTTGTTCAATTGGGTGTGCCTCCAGTGCGCGGTATCATTCAGTCAGCCGTTCTTCTACAGGTAAATATATTGCTGTTAATCATCCACAGCCATATCAGATTGGCTAATAGCTACAGGACCGTACTCTCGAGACCATGACATTTAACACTTTCATACCTGTCACACTTGCGAAAATACAAGGCACGCTAAACTTAGAAAGAGCCTTTTCAACACCCTGCCTAGATTTCTTCTTGATGCTATCCTCTGCGGTCGTCGTCACCGGCGCAAGTGGCCAGGCTAATTATAATGCCGGTAATGCCGTCCAAGATGCCATTGCTCATCATGGGCGGCCCGGCTACATGTCTCTTAATATCGGCTGGATCGAAGATGCTATTCATACTGCTAATGATAAGACCAAACTTCAAGGCCTATGGCGTACTGGCTTGACGCCCATACCTCCCTCCGAGTTATTACGCTATTTTGACTACCTTCTCGGGGCCGCATCCGTCCGCTCGCCTCTACGCCAGGCTGTTATCGGTTTTGATACGACCTCGTTGTCCCACACATCAGCTGGTAACAGCAACGTGCAGTCCGCCTTATTCTCCCATGTGAGAAGTTTCAAAAACACAGGCAGTGCATCTTCTTCGACTCCTGGGACTCAGTCCTTCAAAGAGATTGCGAAAAATGGCGACCACGAAGCTGCCGTCGATTATATTACTAGCGCTATTGTTGGCCAATTGACAACCTTGATTTCCGTAGATGCCTCTCAAGTTAACGAACGTCATGGCTCCATTATCGACCTTGGTCTAGATTCCCTCGTCGCCATCGAGCTACGAAATTGGATCACTCGAGAATTCGATGCGTCGCTGCAGTCTTCCGAGATCCTAACAGATCAGCCTGTCCGCAACTTGGCTCAAAAAGTTGCCTCACGGTCGCGATTGCTCTTGGTTGGTCAAGATACCGAAGGAAATACAGATAGTGATACAGACAAATCGTCAAAGGACAGTACATCGCCGCCTACATCAGCGAATTCAAGTGCTGGTGATACCTCACCCAAGCTACGCCCTCTTCCACTACCCGACCTTGAGGATACCCTCCACTTATTTGAAGAATCTCGCCAAGCCACGGACACGGCTGAAGATCTTCATGCGACCACCCAGGCGGTGCGCGCATTTCTTGACGGAACCGGCCCTGAATTATATCAGCAGGCCCAGAAAACGAGCCCTGACAACATCGCTGATGCCTATGAACGTCAAGTCTACTTGGAGCGCCGCGAGCCGCTACCTGAAACCGGCCCGTTCACATTTATTCACCCGATTAATGCACCTACGCACTCTCAAGCAAGTCGGGCCGCCATCATCACCACGGCTGCCATGGACTTTGCTCGCTGGTTAGCTAAAGGAGAGATAGCCCCAGACATGCTTCACGGTGAGCCTCTCTCAGCAGAGGGGCGTAAATGGCTATTTTATGCCACGCGTCGCCCCGGCCCAGGGGTAGATCATATGGAGCGGTATGCTCCTAATCACACAATCGCCGTTCTTCGACACGGCCATGTTTTCCAATTGCACCTTCCCAGCTCCCATGAACCCTTAGATCCGTCTGCAGTCTATGCTGCGTATATAAAGATTCTGCAAGAATCGGGTGAGGTACTTCCATCTATCTGCTCTCTGACTGCTGATGAGCGGGATTCCTGGGCCCAAGTAAGACAGTCTATATCCTTTCTACTCAGAGAATGCGGGGAGTTTTGCTTACCTCTTACTTTAGCATCGCCAAGAGCTCGAAAACGACCCTGAAAATGCTGCCACCTTGTCCTGTATCGATACGGCCGCCTTCGTCGTGTGCCTCGATGATGAGTCCCCGGCTAACCCCGGGGAACGCTATACGCAATTCCTTCTGAATGGCGTGAGCCGGCCCTTTGCGAACAGGTGGCTAGATAAAACTCTCCAGCTGTCCGTAACGGCAAACGGCCTATCAGCAGAAACATACGAACACACGAAGCTTGATGGCCTGGATGCCCGAGCGTTACACGCCCACCTGTGCCGGGCTGTCCTTTCCCATCCGACAGCCCAGTTTACAGACACCTCATCCTCCGCCCAGCACATCGCGTACCATTTCCAAGAGCACAAATGGAACCCAGCACCTAACATAACCAAACGCATTGAGCATGTCTGGGCTCAGTGCCGCTCGTATGGTCCACTTGAGTATCAGACCCTCGAAGCCGCCAGGTTGGGCCTCACCTCAATGCGTAACGCCCGCTCGGCCCCTAACGCCACAGCACATCTAACAGTGCTCTTGGCTCTCTATCTCGTCGACGGCGAGATCCGCCCGGCATGGGAAAAAGTCACTCTCGGAGCCTTTGCTCGCGGACGAGTTGAATGGGTACAAACCGTGTCACCGGCAGCACGCGCCTTCATCACTGCCGCTGCCGCAGATGACCACGATAGAGCGGCAGTCCGCGCACTACTAGACAAAGCCACAGCCGCGCATTCGCGCAGCATAACAACAGCAAGCCGCGGCCACGGAGTTGTAGGGCCCCTGTACGCCCTCCGTGCAGCCGCACAAGAGCGGCACGGCGCTCAGCTACCGGAACTATTCCACACGAACGCCTGGGATGCTACACGACGTGGCGGGCCACGTCAGGATATAAAAATTGGGTTCATGCGCTTTGCTCCCGCCAATAATGAGGATAGCAATGCCGGCAGCGTGCAGCCGGGTGAGGCAGGCTTCCTAGTGAATGGGGATCGGGGTGTCTACGTCCATTGTAACGTCGAAGAGGGTTATGCCCGGTTTGCGATCTCTGGGAAGCCGGCTTATGTTAAGGCCGTGCACGAGGCGCTGGGACGGGCTGCTTGTATTGTAGAGAGAGTTATGGAAAATGGTGTAAATGGTTCATAGACGACATGAGCGTGATTACAGTACAGTACAGTAGATTTCAGTCAATACTTACAGATTGGAAAGACATGAGCGCGGAGCATGTCTGCGTCTTCAAGACTCGCTCACGTGTTATATATAGGGTTACACGCCAACGGAAACGTGGCAACAAACGGCTAAGTCAGAAAGTGTAATCACAACTTGAGTTGTTTGGGAAAGTCAATATATCCAAACGGATCGTATTATACGCACACATGAAAGTCACACATAAATCTAATGCACCATTATGACTCAGCCTAGGGAAATCAGAGTAGTTGTTTATTTGAGGTCAAAAATAACAAAAAAAGAATCGAGGTCTTACATAGGACGTCGAACGCTTGAGCATCTAACTATTTGTGCGTGTCTATCTATTATCATGATAGTTTCTTTAGTCAAATGCCCTTACAAGCTTTGCTTTGGCCCGGCCTCGACCGGAAAATCCTTGGATTAGGTACACAAGGAGTTTGTCCTGTCGACTACTTTACCATTGCTACCGAATTGGGAAGGGAACGTCTTGGTTAGTGTGTAACAAGCTTTCTGATGACTTATATCCCCGCCAACTAGGCCCAGAGGTTTAGTTACACAACCAAGTTAGGAGGAGGGTGAAGGGGAAAGAAGCTCTTTCCTCTTACGGATTACCTTTTCTCTTGAAAGGTAGGAAGCTACCAATGACTCACAATGAAAAGTTTAGCAAAAGCTTGGAGCATACCAAACAGTTTATTTGCTACGCAGACTCACATAAATTCGACTCGCCTACTCACCTACTTCCCTACTTCCCTACTTCCCACATCTCACATCCAACTTCACATTTCACAATTCCCATTTCACACGTCACACTTCACACTTCTTACAAGTTCTTACTTGTGTTACTTATATACTTCCAACCTATATACTTCCTAGGTCCTACTTGCGTCAGTTACTTAGGCACTGAGTAGGTACTTGGCGATCCGCAGGTCCTCTCAACAACCGGTGCAATAACCCTTTGCAAGGTATTGCGCCTACTATATCAAAATTCGCAATGTCGTGCCCTCCGCTTGCCCGGCCGTCGCCCTCATCGCCTAATGTCCAGCTCACAGAAGCTCAGGTCTGTATACTGCACCCCGGGTATAGCAGCCCTGACAACATGCTCCTGGCCCTCCCTGCTGTCGACTGTCTTGGACCATCAATCTGGTGGGGTCAGATCTGGGGGCTTCACCACCAGACTGCACTGACCGCTGGTGCTATCATCGCTAATAACGCCTTCGGTCGGGCCTACTTCACGTATGACCAAGACGGCAAAGAACCGGTCACTACACCTCTCGATGGTGTCCTCGAACCCGGCAACTACTATCTTCAACTGAAGAACGAAAAGAACACGGCGTCTCCGGGAGAAACATCCACGGCCCAACCATATCCAATTGTGCCTACCTTCGCGGATTGGCAGTTTCCACACGGCAAATTACCGACTGAATGGAGATTGCCACATGCAGCGCCCAGTCAGTACCAGGATGTCTATCCTCCCATGTTCGGGCAGATATTTCGGACAACAGATCGCTGTTACCTGACCGATTATCGTATGGGGATCAAAATAGGCCATCTAGTCCCCAAAAGAGAGAAGGACTGGTTTGTCAGCAATGGTATGGCCAGATATATCCCCGGTAGGAACACCAACCCACACGATGGCCTTGGTAATCTGGTAACACTACAGGCGACCTTTTATCGTCTATTCAAACAAGGCCGGTTCATCATGGTGCCGAAACCGTCAAGCAAGGTGCCTGGTCCAGAACCTTCACGGGCTTTGTCACCAACACCAACAGCTCCAGCTCGACCGCACGCACTTACAATCCATGTTCTCACTGGTGACAATGAGTCTAAAGAGTTTGCTGATCTATACCAAAATTCCGCAATTCAGACCAAGCATGCCATGAACATGTCCCGCGAACTTCTCTTTGCGCGGTTTGCCTGGGCTCTGTTCCCGCTTGTCCAGCATTCCTTTATGAACAGCACCTCGGATCGATGGCTTGCACTAGCCAATAAAGATCAAGGCTCCGAGCATGTTGCATCCGACGCTCCACACACTCAGATCAAGAAAATGTCCAGCCAAGGATTCCAGGCATATTTACGTAGCCAGGCCGACGCCCCTCGCGAATCAGAGGAGCGTCAGCCTTCTCAAAAGCCCCAAGATGGGATCGCCGGAAATGATGATGCAGACAATGACAAATGGGATCAGTGCAGTGTCAGTGAGGAGAGCTGTGAAAGTAGCATCCTCTCCTCGGACTCCGTTCAGAAAAGACTTGACAGAGATAACAAATGGTACCAACGAATGGCGAAATATGGGGTGTCGACCGCGGTGGATCATGGTACAGGAAAATCGAATAATTAAGGCCTTGTCGTCTCCGTGGGGGGAGAGGCTGCAGAATGAAGGACCGCAACAGGAACAAAAATCTGTTGGTAGCATATCTTAGTCTCTTCATCTCCGGCATTACTTCTGCTCCTTTCTGCCCCATCTATCTCCGAAGACCTCCGAGGAAAACGAGTTTCCTCCTTCCCTATCCAACACCAGATTCATTAGCTCCACCCAGATTCATTAGCTCCACCCAGATTCATTAGCTCCACCCAGATTCATTTGCTCCACCCAGATTCATTAGCTCCACCCAGATTATGAACAATAAAACTTCCTAAGAAAACCATATGGCTCTGCAAATTTCTTAAATAAGAGTGATATATTCTTCCTCATATACATTCGGACACACTTCTCCATACATGACCCCATGAATGTAAGATTCTCCAATGAGCTTATAAGTTCCATCACCGACTGGGCGAACCACGAACGGGATCCCAGCACCGAGAACGATGACAACAGCGTCTCCCACCCTTGCAATGTCTGGTGCCCAGCCCAAGTATCCCTTCTCAGTAGAACAGAGAATGCGGCAGTGGGTGCATTCCAAGATAAAGCCGAGGTATTTGTCTTTCATCCCGTTTAAATGAGATATTTCATCACAATCATGAGGGCTGACCGTGTTTGAGCTGTAAATAACAGGCAGGAAGGTGAGGCTGAGGTCAATCCGACACGATTCAAGGACAGACAGGTATTCATACATCCACTCATCGCTTTTTTCCATGCCTCCAAAATCAAGTATACTGGTTCGTAGTCTGACATGATCCATATTTTCACCCGTAATATAGGAGGTGAGATTGTGTGTAAGACGTTCCAAGTCGGTAAATAGGCCTTGCACATCAATCTCTCGACGGATATCCTTGAACCAATTGTCTCCTAGATCCCTGTAAACACGAGGTCATCTTTCAAGAAAATATCTCTTACCTCTTCCTAGAGAAGTGTCCATACCCGCAGTGTCGCCTAGTACCAGCATTTCGGCTCCGACGTTTATGATAGTATCGAGAAAAATGGCGGAGAGTTCAAGCCCCTGTGAGTCATTCATACGCAGATTAGTTCCCAACGTCCCCCCGGCGCAGAAATCAAATCCATATAGGCACCTGTACATAAGATCACATTTACTCCAATCGGGCACCCATGTGGGCAAATTGAGATCTCCCGAAGAAAGTGCCAACCCGGCCGCGCTGAGAAACTCAAGCCTTTTATGATGAGTTATTTGATGACCTGCTAACCGCGTATACAGTGCCTGGCACGTCATATTGTAATCCACTTCGAATCCAAGATCCGTATCTCCTTGCACGAGGTTCATGATGCCAAATACGCTGTCACGCGGATCCGACGAATCGAAACAAGTCGTATAAGAGAGGAGCTTGAATAGTGATGCGCTGGAATTGTTGAGCTCGGCCTTTATCTGGATCATCCCTAGTAGGGGGGCGGATACCCCTATCCCCGGGTTGCGTCTGAAGGCCCCTGTATACCAATGCTCAAAGACCCTCAAGAGCACATCGAATGATAAAGACAAGCTGCCACACATTATTGTCGCCTTTTTGGCTAGCATTGCTTCTTGAATCACCCAGGTCCGCCCAAACCAAGGCCGATTTAGCAGAGCCAAGATGGAAACCATCGATGTGTGCTCGATAAACGGTACGTTTGGTCTCCGTGTTGGATAATAGAGCATATGATAATTCGGCACGTATTTCTCTTCATGTTCAGAGATTGCAGAGTTGACAAGCGGGATATACTCAAAAGCGCCGGAGACGTCCTCCTCTCTGGGGCCGAGCCAGATGACAACTTCGGCGGCATATGAATATATCTGCCCCATTTTCTTAACCTGTTCGTTTCTTTCCGGAATGTCGTTCTGGGTGATGCATACCGCATCAGCCCAGATGAAGCGGGGGGCATGTGTGTTTCTAAGATGGACAAGTGCCTCGTGAAGATTGGCTGTTATAGGCAGCTCCATGTCCGAAATCATAATCGACCGAGTCTTTTCATCACCTCCCCATGTATATGAGAGAGCGATGTAGTTGGGGGTGCTATCGAAAAGACCTTCGGATACCTGATGCATGTGAACCAGTTCACATCGCAATTCGGCATCAGCTTCTGCTGGTGCTAGCTTGATCACCCGAATTTCATCAGGGCGTAATGGACGATACGAATAAATTTCCATTCTCTTACTGCGGCGGACTGGGTCTTTGTCATGGGGATTTGTCACAGAGTGAATAGAAGTCTGTCAACAGCTAGACCGCTGCGAAGGTGATGGTGTAGTATAGGTCTCAATGGACCGATCAATTGACTCCTAGACCTCCCAGTAGCTGGATGGGATCCAACCGATCTATACATACGCAACAGGGTGGCAAAAGCTACCCTGGTGTGAACTATCCCATGCTAGTCTTAGAAATCGGCTCAGTGAAAGATTCATTGCGCATCGGTATCAGGGCTATCTATAATGAAGACATAAGGATGATCACTTGAAAAATAGAGAAGGCCCCTAATCTAAATATCGAGTCCTTCGGGACGTCATTAACCCTGGTCTAACATTAGGTCAGGAAGATAGGGGGCCAATACCGTATTTTCGCCAATACCTTCTTTCATGCCAAAAAAATTCTTGTCATAAAGGCAATTTTTTAGCCCCATCGTCCAATCGGAACCGAAAACCATTATTTGCGTAGGAAGGAACCGGCAGCTCACGCTCGCTTCAATATAGTCAGTGCACCGGTGTACCTAAGTTAATACCACGCCGTCGAGGAGTCAAGCTGGATTAAACGCCGGTACGAGGCCTTCGGCCGAGGGATAGCCATATATCCGATATCGCATCCTAGTTCTATGATACGAGACATGAAGATATATTACATGCAAGCTGATTTCAAATTGGCGCCTCCAATTGCAGACAGATGAAATTGCACATCCAAGCCCTTGGCACAGAAAGCACATGTACGGTAAGTTGGCTAGGTTTATACAGTTCTAGTACTCGGAGGTCATGATGTAATATCGTTTTCCATTCATGAAGGGGCAAACTTCCCCGTGGGTCTCATTAGAAATCATGAAATGTGACGACACCCATGTAAACGAATAGTTAACTAGTTCATTGCCCTCATGTTCAACTCCTGGCTCCTCAAAGATCCTTAGTAAGGAGTCCCTACCTACAACGCAATTTTCAATATGCAGCAGCAAAACTCAGCTCCAATTCATACATGCTCAAGTTCACCAGTCCCAAGTCCGGAAAATCAACCTCTCCAAGAATGGAGTATCCACACGATTGCCAGAAAAATAGTTGTGAAACTCGGGGTCCGAAGCCCCAACCTCTAAACCCTTATCAACACCGGTCCGAGATATTACCTGACTGGTTTTGCAGGTAGAGTCCTGAAATGATTGGGTCCCTTTTTCTTGTTGGTATCAAAGTTCGTATGTTTATGAGTGTGCTGTCGGTTTCTACACTCAAAGCACGAATATGGAGTCGTATGCTCAACTCAAAGCACGAATATGCAGTCGTATGCTCAACGTTCCAAAGCCTAGCTCACATCGTTTTAAATTGATGTCTTTTCCCCATCAATCAACCAACTACCGTCCTCAGACAGCGATCTGTTGCTCGTAGTACTCGTCATGGTAATAGTCCTGCTCGACCTGCGGACGCAGGGGTCGGTCTCTTCGGAGGGTGGCAGTATATGTATGAGGAGCAGGTGGAGGAGGTGGCGGCGGTGGTGGGGGAGGCTGATCGTCAATAGGAGCTTGGGCTTGGTCGATAAGCATAGGCCGTCTGGCGCGATGGTGTTGCGGACTTGACGAGATGTGTGGTTCGTATTCACCTGCCGGGTAGAGTACTCCGCCTGGTGCGTGCGATGCCGCTTGTCTGGTTCGCGGGATCGCGTCTAGGCCTCCTCCTCCAAGACCATGACTATGACCATTGGTGTATGCCTGCTGCTGTTGCGTAGGGTTGTCGTGATACGGCGGCGGTGTGTGTTCTCGCGGCCGAGGCACGCCCTCCTCTAGCGCCTGTCTGAAGATCCGCACATCTCTCAGCCGAGGAATCTGCCCCTGGCTCGGCGACGGCTTTGGCTTGGCCGCGTACACGTCCGACACGTGTTGGTTGTATCTCGGCTCTATCACGGCGAGACAGCCGGGACGAGTGTCGGATGTGTTGTCGTCTCGAGCAGTAGACTTTGTGGAGGCCGGGCCGGTCCACTCGAAAGAGTGTAGTTGAGTTGGGCTGTGTTGCTGTGGTGGAACATGGCAAGGCGTGTTGTTGTTATTATTGATCGCCTGATGGGAGGGCGGTAGAGAGGGCGTTAAGGAGGCCGGCTCGCAGTTCGGGCAGCGTGGATCCGAACCGTGTTGGCGCCAGATAAACGGCTCGTTGCATGCCCGACAGTCGTATCTTACATAATCAGCAAGGGAATAGTCTCTAGGCCGATCCATGGTGGTGGATACGCTTGATGTGATGTTGTGGAGGTATGACTATGAGGCGCATTCAAGGCGGCGACGGATTCGGAGTAATTGGCGGAAGCAGTAATGGTGCCTGTGCATCTTCTAGGTACTATGCGTTTACTATGTGTTCTCCGAGTGTGGCTCCGAAAAAAGACCTGTCCATCAGTGTCTTAAGGGGGGGATTTGGGAAAGAAGGCCCCTGCCTAAGGTGAGGCGAAGGAAGGCAAGGGACCGGCGACGAGACACTACAGTGCTGAGATACGTACAAGGACTGTCCCTGAGGGGGCATGTGCCAGTACCAATCTTGGTGCCACGATCCCGCCTACCTAGTACTTTCGTGTCACCAGCCAGTACTGTTGATGGCCCCTGTGTGTCAGTCAATATTATGGGAAGAGAATAAATCCCACCACTTATACTACAGGGGTGAGCGAGGCCAAACTGCTCTCGGGAACCAGTCGATTAGACAGGGCGGCGGTCAGGCGACAGCACAAATACTTCTTGTATTATTTCGTGAGACGTGAGCCGAGGTCGGCCACTACCTAGCGGCCGACTACGCAGTAACAAATAGTGTTGTACTTACACCCAAGAGACGCTAGGAGAAGAAAGCAGAAAGAAGAAGAAGAGGAAGGACTTGAAGTGGAAGTGGAGGAAGGAACTGGAGGTGGAGGTGGAAGTGGAGGAAAGAACTGCAGGCGGAGGCGGAGGAAGGAGCTCGAGGTCTCGTTGGTGTCGAGAGATCGAAGTAGCAATCTCGTAGCATCACACAGCATCGCACAGCCGTGGTGCTGGGCATGTTGGCAGTAGACTTGTGGCACTGAACGTGTTTGTTTGCTGGTTACAAGATACTTACGGAGAAGGGCCGCTCACAAGTGTCACCCGCCTCCATGGCACAGTATTAAGTATAACACTCCTATTCCTAATTTGCTCCGGTACGTCTGCGTAATCCACGCACAAATAGAATTCCTTGCTCATCATGAGGGCTAATTACCCATATTACAGTCGTGTATTTGAAGGTACAAATCCCCGACGTTTGAAACATATCAAAAGGCTGAGAGTCGGTGCCCCGTAGACGAACTATTTCATTGGTTTCTGGACCTCTTGAAAACAAAGGAAGCTTCAAGGATCTCACAAGAAACAACTTACTAACGCTGATTACCTTATGAGTGGGTACCTACCCTGTAAGGCAGATACTGAAACAGCCATTGCCCACCGTTCATTCATACTCTGTGTACCCATAACTTGCCTATACTTACATGCAGCTGTATTTACATAGACTCATTGTTTCTTCATTGTTGTTTTTTTCGGCCGTAAAACCCCGCCATGCTAGGTATATCACCATATAGGGCGGCTGTATGAGTGGGCTTGCGCACATATAGATATCCTTGGACTTTCGTTTGCAGTCACAGGCTAAGGAATGAACCCATCACTCTATTTGATACCTACCTACTCTACAATGCAGGACAGTCTGCACTGCGGCCCCTGCTCCTTAAATGTTAGATATCGAAATCACTACGGACGAACGTCTCGAATTAAGAGGGAAGTTACAAGTATCTTCATGAAGGGCGAAAAGGCGAGCTGTCACAATACTGACGGAGGCTAAGTCGTCGCGGGGCTACGTAAGCCTCACCTCACTACTAGCGCTCTAGGGTGCATCTAAGGACACTCAAGTGTATATATAAGTCTGGGATTTTCTCCCCAGGACTCAATGGAATAATTACCTACTGGTCACCTTATCTTCACTCGCAAGAGCCTCCTCTAACAGGCGGTCATAATTATTGGCGTGTTGCGAGACTGATGTACAGAATTTGAGCACCTAGCTTCTACGATTCGACCCTTGTCATAATTCTGATGCCTGATGAAATTCAAAATTACTAGCCATCTAGGATGAGACATCTAAAAACTTTTGTTTGACAAATTTAAAAAACCAATCAAGAGTCAAAATGAATGTGGAAAAGAGGAGAAAAAGCAAAGTTGTCTTAGTCGTTTTGGATTTTTGTAAATGTCAACCAGCTCCCGGCACCAGGCAAATGGCTGCATTGTCACAGTTAATTCATCACAACTTTTCACAATCGTAGCTCGTTACTGCTGCCCTTTTTCTCTCTTTCTCTCTGTCTTATTTACCCTACCTCGCGCCCTAGACCCCGGGTAGGCCCGGAGACCATTTTAGACGGCACCGTACTGCCGCATGATGAAAGCCACCTTGTTGGCGAGCTCGTCGGCCTCCGACCTTGTCGCCGCCTCCGCATATACGCGGCAGGCATTCTCGGTGCCACTAGCACGCGCAAACGAGCGCGCATTCGTATACTTCTTGACTTCTCTGTCAATCTCGTCCTGGCAGCCATGAGGGTGGCTGATCTTCCGTTCGGCATCCGTAGTTTGGAAGACATCCTTGTTGCCAACTTCCACGCGTACAAGTCTGTTCGGAAGATCTTGATAGGTTAGAGCCCAGTCTTTCATCGTCCAGCCTTTGTGCGCCAGGATGACTTCAACCATGAGCATGTCTGATAGAGCATCCCCGACAGTCTGGTTGATGAGGTCAGCCAAGGCGCCCAGGATATCAAGAGCATCCTTTTGCGCAGGCGACTGAGGCTCCTTCGTCTTGAACGTCTGCACTGCCGTTGGCGAGAAAAGAACAGTACCATGACCATTGGCTTCGAAGTAAACACCAATATCAAATGAGCAGGCAGCGTGGTGAAGGTGCTTCACACCAGTAGGCGTACAGACAACGGGGAGCTGCAGATGCTGTTCGATGTACTTGGTGCTAGCACCGTTGGCATAGGCAGTCTGGATGACGCCGATTCTCAATTGGCCGTTGAGGCCCGCGCTTCGGGCGAGGTCCGCGATGAAGGAGGCGGCAAGGGTGGCGATGCGATCGCCATCCAACATGAAAAAGCCCGTCTCGGGGTCGACCCAGTAGTAAATAAGGCGATCCGCGTCGCCATCATATGAGCACCATCGGTCACCCGGGGCCGGCTTGGGGTTCGGCGGTGCTCGCTGTCTGGTCTTGACGTAGTCGGCACCGCAGTCGAGGTTCAAAATCTCGGGTCGGAGCACATCGTCGTTCATAACCTTAACCTTCAAGCCCGACGTCTGCGAATCAAGACGCTTGAGGAACTCATTCAACTTGGGGCCGCCAACGCCGTTCGCACAATCGACGGTCAAACCCCCCGAGACACGGCGGCCACGCAGAGCGCGCTTGAAAGCCTCGGAAAGCTTGCTGTAGTAACCAGCCTCGCTGGCTTCTCCGTAGGCGCCGGGAGTGTCGGCAGTATTGACGCAGCGCGTCAGGTAGTGCAGCTGCGGTGTGGTCAGGATCTTGTAGTCCACATAGGCGGTGTTGGTGGCGGCGAGCGAGTCGGCCAGAGCAGCAATGAGAGTGCTGCCCGAAGGTCGAGTGTCTCGGCCAGCGATAACTTTTCCGGACGACGCCAGATCAATCCTCAGCAGCTCGGCCAGCTTGACGAAGTAGTCGGCCAGCTCCTCGTGGCTCGGCGCGTTGACCAAGTTGGTGGCATGCGCTTCCCACTCCTGCTCCAGCATGTCGCCCAGGGGGTCGACGATCTTGACGCCATTGTCGGCAGCCGGGTTGTGGCTGGCGGTGATCATGACGCCGATGGCCTGGCCGTTGAGCTTGCGGCTGCGCAGGGCTGCCAGCAGACCGACGCGGAAGGTCACGCCGTCGAGCAGGTCGGCCTTCATGCGGAAGCCCGCAGTACCGTACTTGTAGACATGGCCGGGCACGATGTCGTGCTTCCGCGACGCTGCGAGCAGGGCCTCTCGATCCATGGCGGCGGGGGATATGCAGGCGTGCTTGCGTGGGACTGCAGGGGTGTCTCGGTGTCTGTTGGCTGCGGTCGGGACTGCGGCTGCAACTACGACGACGACGAGAGCGACGATCTCACTGCCAATGGACCAGGTTAGATGGCGCTCAGACGTTGTGCAATGGCTCTGGTGGGTTGGATCTGCATCTTACCTGGGTTTGTGTACGGATCCAAGTGGACTGGTTGGCTGTGCGACAACGGCGAGCTGTCGACTAGTTGGCTAAGCGAGTGATAGCTTGTCACGATAGGTAGTCGTGTGGGTAGTGCAGATAGGTAGTGCAAATTGTGTACTTGTGTGTTTTCTGTACTGTAAGTGACAGCAGTCGGCAGAAGAAGAAACGGGCGGTCAAAGGCAGATAAATAAAGTGTCTACCTAAGGTATGTAGGTATGGATACGGAGTAAGATTCGAGGTGGATGGGACGTTTTGGCTTGATGGGGTTCCTGTGCTTTGAATACGGGTTTTGAATTGGTCTAGGTTAGATAGGTAGCTACTTCTTAAGCTGGTTTCGCAAGCTGCAGTGCTGCAGCTAGCTACATATGTAAATTCATCGGTTACCTGCTTCTATTATGTACACATGTAATGCAGCTCCTTACTGCTTCGCTTGAGAGCAAGTACGGTACGCATGAAAAAAGTAGATACGTACCTGCGTAGGCCTCCAGGAGCAGGAGGGAGCCATCAGCAGGTTATCAGCCCCCCCGCGCTCTCTCCCTCTTCGTTCAGTTGGTAATCATACAGATATCGTCCGGCTCTGCCTCTGCAAAGCCCCCTCACTTGCACCCCTCATTACAGGGTTCCTAACGGGGTCCTGGAGTCGCCCAGGGCTCGGGTTCTGGCCAGGTATGTCTGTTGCCTGTAGCTGTATGTAAGTGGCCGTTCTGGGAAATGCAGCGCCCGCGGCTGACCAGCAAAAGGGACCCTGGTACGGGTATCCGCAGCTTTTTCCACTTCGCCAAGCCCCAATCATGCGTTATGACGTCGGATGTCCGGCTGCTGTGGGGAGGCAGCGGTAGTCGAGTGTCACGTGACTTGGCGTATTAGTCTTTGTCTGGACGCGCCACCATCCGCATTTGGGTCGCGTCTCTCGCGGTGATACGAACCCAAGGTTGACTTTCTCACCGAGTTAAATCCCCTTGCTTTGACCAATGCCGTAAAGCTAACGTGAAATAACGCGCCGGGCTTGTACAGCTCATTCTCTTTGCTACCCTTTCCATATTTCATGCTTGCTTTTCGTATCCATCTGTCATGGCCTCCGAAGAACCCTGCGCCAATCCGCTGCTTCTTGGATGGGTGAAAGAATGGGTGGATTTGGCCCGAGAGCGCAATTCCAAGGGCATCACGACATACAAACATGCATATAACGCGCTGAAAGCATGCCCCATTACCTTTAATCACCCATCCCAGCTACAGCAACTCAAAGGCTTTGGACCTAAGCTATGTGATCGCTTAACCGAGAAGCTCGAAAAACACTGCCAGGAGAATGGCCTGCCTGTGCCTAAGCGGCCTAGGCAGTGGCGCATTCCTGGTCTGAATGGTGACAACGAAACTAATGACGATGTGGAACCGAGACCAGCCAAAAAGCCGAGGAAACAGAGACGTTATGTCCCAACTCTGCGATCTGGTGCATACGCCCTGATTCTTGGCCTCACGACGATAGGGGAGGAAGCTCCTGTTGGTATGACCAAAGCTCAGCTTATAGAGGCAGCGCAACCTCACTGTGATGCTTCTTTCACTGCACCTAGTGATCCCACTAGATTCTACACCGCGTGGAACTCCATGAAAACCCTGCTAGAGAAAGATCTGGTCTATGAGCGAGGCCGGCCGCTCCGAAGATATGCGTTGTCAGATGAAGGATGGGAGGTGGCGCGACGAGTGCAAACGACTGCGGGTATGACGCCGTCTGAGCTAGCAGCCCAGCAAAGAAGAGACATACAGCCTGATATACCACCGCCCGACGTCCCTCAGCCCCCTGTACAACAGCCCAATACACAACGGCCCGATACACAACAGGACTTTGCACAAAAGTACAATGCACCGCAGATGAATATGCGGCAACTTGATATACCCAGGATATCTCTACCTCCACCACCTGCTCGATCGCCCTCAGTCGAAATACAAGAAACAGGGCCGCCACCACCTGCTCGATCGCCCTCAGTCGAAATACAGGAAACGGGGCCGCTACCTCAGTCAAGCTATGTTGATGTTGTAGCCAACGGAGATTCAACATCGGATGACTCTACTTTACCAACGTTTAGACCAATCCGACTTGCTCCAGGGACGTTCACAGTCCACCTGGTACTAGATGTGCGGGAGATACGAGCAAGAACGGACCGCGACTACATGCAAGAGGAACTCACGAAGAAAGGGGTAAAACCAATCATGCGATCTCTCGAACTTGGCGACGCGCTTTGGGTGGCCAAGTGTCATGACCCGAATTTTCTGTCCCGCACGGGCTGCGAAGGCGACGAGGTCGTGCTGGATTGGATTGTCGAGAGGAAGCGGTTAGACGACTTGATATACAGTATCAAGGACGGGCGTTTCCACGAACAAAAGTTCCGACTCAAGCGGTCCGGCGTCAAGAACGTGGTATATATTGTTGAAGAGATGGCCATGGACTCGGTTTTCCAGAAATACGAAGAGGCTGTCCAGTCCGCCATCGCGTCTACGCAAGTGGTTAACGGCTACTTCGTGAAGAAGACGCAGAAGATGGACGATACCATCCGCTACCTGACCCGGATGACAATGCTGCTGAAGGAGCAGTACGAAAGCAAGTCCCTGCTCGTCATCCCGACGGAAGTGCTCACAGCCCGCAATTTCCTTCCACTACTTCAACATCTTCGAGAGAAGGAACCGAGCATGGGCCACTACATCAGCTACCCTGCCTTCGCATCCATGGCGTCCAAGTCAGACATGATGACGCTGCGAGACGTGTATCTGAAAATGCTCATGTGCACCAAACAAGTTACTGGCGAGAAGGCCCTCGAGATCCAGAAGACATGGAAGACCCCGTATGAATTTGCGAAGGCGTTCGAGAAGTGTGGAACTGGCGAGGAAGGGAAAAAGAGGAAACAGGATATGGTGTTTGGACAGATGGGGCAACTGGTTGGGAGGAAGAAAGTCGCCAGGACTCTGAGCCACAAGATTGCCGAGATCTGGGGCGGTGTCTGATAATATACCGTACAGTTGTCTTCGCTCGTCGATAGAAGATATGCATCCACTCACAGCTTGTGTGTTTTCCTGCTTGTTATGTTGTAGAAACACTTTTAATATGCGCTTGACGATTAGTATAATCGAGTAAGGTCCGAGCCGTTTCCCAGTTAAATTGATGGTCTAAAAACTTGAGCACATTGTATAGTAACAATAGGGAGGACATCGTATGTTACTCAAAGCACCTATCGATGCCAATGATAGGTCTCTACATCAGACGATCCATGCATCCATCCGGCAGCACCGTTCCAACATCATAAGCGACGCAACTCTAGTCCCTCACGGCGCCACATGCGCGCCCACTGCGATCAAATTAGTTACCATCCATCATTCAACGCGGTAGTAAAGCGCTCTCTATAATCAATCCCAGCATAGAGCAAATCTCCTAGGTTCTACCCAGCAGACACCAAAATGCAGCGCGCGAAACCAATTCAAATTTCAACGCAAATTCAAAAGGCAAGAAAAATCCACTTACTAGCCTGCGCAACCATATCCCTCACAACCCCCTCAATAAGCGTCGCCGCAGGCGACCCCTCACCCGACGCACCCTCAAGATACCCCCTAAGACTCTTCTCCGCATACTTCGCGAGCACATCGACCTCGACATTGACCGTGTCCCCAACCTTCTTGTCCGCGAGCACGACCTTCTCCTGGGTATACACGATCAGCATGACCTCCCACCAGCGCTCGACGTCGTTAACTTTGGTAATCGTCAGCGACGTCCCGTCCAGCGCGATGAATCCTTTATGTACGATGTACCGCATCACCGCCGTCTTGTCTGCGGAATCGGTGGTTGCGAGGGGTTGAAAACGGAATGTGAGTGCGTTCCCGTCGGCTGTGATCGACGAGATTGAACATGTAGCGTCCACGTGCCCCTGCACGAAGTGTCCGCCCATGCGCGTGTCCGCGCGCACCGCGCGCTCGAGGTTCACGCGCGCGCCGCGCGTCAGTTGCCCGAGGTTCGTGAGCCGGAGGGTCTCGGGCGCGATGCCGACTTTGAAGCTCGGTTGCTGTCCCTGCTCTCCGTCTTCTCCTCCGGTCTCGGTCTTGGTATTGGAGAGTGCCGTGGCGGTCAGACACACGCCGTTGATGCCGATGCTGTCGCCGAGGATCGCGTCGTCCAGCAGCTTCGACCCCGCCGGCAGCGCGATGGTCAGCGATGTCCCGCCCGTCGAGTCGTGCGGGTCTAGCTCCGCGACGGCTATATCCGGGGGTTAGTTAAAGACCCCGGCTTGGCTTAGTCATTTTTCATTTTCATTTTTTTTCTTTTAGGTAGAAGGATAGGAAGGCAATTGGCCTTGAATGAAAGTACATCTGGCGAGGAAGGGAAGGGGGAGGGGCAGGAGGGGCTGAGATTGGGGCCTGGAGCTACGATTTTGCTAGATAGAGCTGTTGAGAACTTACTCCCGATCTCCTCAATTAATCCAGTAAACATCTTGCATATATTAAAGATGCAGTATCTGGAAAAAGAAGGACTACAGGCGGACTGGATGCTATGTACGGCTAGACAGATTGAATGGAATGCGATGGATGGCGGTGGTGGTGTTGTTGTTGTTGACCAGACTTGCTGGCAGGAAGCTAAAACTTGACCTGACTCGCAGCTTCAAGGGTCTAATGAATGACCCCACAGCCACCTTACGTGATGCTTTATGACAGTTTAGAAAAATGACGGGGAAAAACACACACACAAGGCTAGAACACTCCCGGTTTTACATGATCAGTCGTGGATTTAATTGTTAAGTTCACTTATGATAATTGCACGAGCAATGTCAAGATATTTTTTCAACAGTGACCTGAGTCTTTCATACCGGGGTATCTTGGTAGAAAAGATGAACCACGAGATGGACGTGAACGCCGCAGGACGTTCAGTACCGCTGTCATGGCGAAGGCGCTCCAACGCGCCATTGGTCTTCAAGGGTCCAGCCACCTTGGCAGCCTATATTCATTCCCCAGTGGTGAGCATGTGTGGCGGCCGACTCTCGACTCATCAACCATCCACATTCCTGTGTACTCTATCTATAGGTATCGTCGAAGCATGTAGAGAAATGCGATTAGACCCATGGCAATTATAACTCTCAGCATTTGATGACACGCCATAGAAAACCTGAAACTTCATTCGTCGGAGGGCGCATCGATCGCAGCTTGTGTCGCTGTGGAGATAACTTCGACTTCGCCAACTAGATACCGCGGCCAAGAGAGCTTGACCAAGTATATAATCGTATTGGATATCAAGGTACAATCCTTAGCACATTTTGTAGGTGCAGGAACCTTGCCCCAGGCGGTTGGTGTCTTCAGTCTCAAGCTGATAATCGATCTGGATATC
Organism: Nemania sp. FL0916; assembly: GCA_022578715.1. NCBI lineage: Eukaryota > Fungi > Ascomycota > Sordariomycetes > Xylariales > Xylariaceae > Nemania > Nemania sp. FL0916. The sequence continues at coordinate 257,871 of MU390271.1, forward strand.
GAGGTCTCGGCGATTCTGTTCGTTCGGCTTCACCTCCAGGACGCACGAAATCTCTTCATCCTGCTGGACAGTGAGAACTTCCTTGAGATAGAACACTGTCTGTTTCCAGTGTGTGTACTTAGTGTGCGGCCCTGTGGAAAAACGGATCGGTTTGTGGCAAGCGGTAAAATCGATATCGAACCACGCAACAAGGGCGTGTACGAAATCGTCCCGACGAGCTTTCAGGCTGAAGGGTATCGAAAAGGCAAGGTCGGCGGTGGTGCATGTGTATAGGTCCAGTGTGATCACTGATGCCGGGTCCGTGACAGCTGCCTTCATCTCGACGGTATCGACAAGGGGCTCGGAGAGAGCGGTTTCCTTCAACGGCGTATAGTCGAACCCATATACATTATCCCAGACTAGATGCTGTCAGTAATGGACTAGATAGGAGAGTCGCAGCGGTCTTGTAGCAGTTTCGCAGTGCTTACATCCAATCTTTTCGTCCTTGTAGTCGCCATCTTCGATGCCGCAGACAAAGATGGTAGCCTTGTCCGGGAAGATGAGGCCATTCTTTTCTAGGTATTTATCCCTAGCGTATAGAACAGTGTCGAGCATGCTCTCGTAGAGTAAGAAGTAGCCCATCCACTCCGATATAATGATATCGACTTTGGGGAAGGGCAACTCAATCTCTTCCATCTTGCCCTGGATGAGTGTGATCTTGTCTTCCATACCATTGATCTTAACAATCTCCTTGGCTTTGAATATTATGGTAGACATATCAACACCAATGACATGCTTGGCCCCAGCCTTGACGGCAAACCTAGACCACAGAGAGCGGTTAGGTGGTGATGTCTCGAAGACCAGCACGAGATTGAGGGCGCTTCTTACATGGACAGGATCGCCGTGCCGCATCCAACATCGAGGACCACCTTATCTTTGAAAATGTGCTTGTTTTGGACTATCGCATTCATGTACGATCGAGTGCGCACCTCGTCTTTCTGCATAGTAAGAGTCCACATATTAGCACACAAGAACCATGTCTAACTATCGACGAAAGGCAAAGACAGTGCACATACCAGCATCTCTTCGTGGATTCCTAGCGGGCAGTAAATGCGATGTTAGCTAGGGATTCCCGCAGAACCAGGACCAGAACTAGGCCAAGCACTGAGAAGGACGGACGAACCATGGTGATTGTAACTGCAAAACGGCGCATGGTTAGCTTGGATCGCATCAACATCGCGGCCTTGGGGAAGCCTTGGCAAAGCCAATGTCTCTCGTCAGGCTGCCACAAGAATGCGCGCGCACTTACCTGTTGAAGTAATGCTGCTCTGAATGAGCCATGTCCTTCAGCCTCTTCGCGGCCACTTCAACGTCCATCTTGTCAGAAGCCATGGTGGGCAATGCGCAACACTCTGCAGACCGGCTGGGGAATTCTGGGCCGGGTAAAAAAAGGGAGTGAGGGAGTGCTGGTAGCCCAGATTCTGAAGTCGGCGGCGGTCGAGGGAGCGTGCCTTCAGAAATATTTTTTTCCCTGTCGCTTTCTCAGGCCTGAATCAGGGTCCAGTCAGGTCGCTTGCACACCAGAAAAGGAAACTGCGCTAGCTCCACGGTGGGGCTCATCGGCAGTACTCATTCACCGCCCACTGTCTCCCACTAAATGTGCCAATGCCCCGCTTCCAATTTTGTCCACAGCCCCTCACTGTCGGTATCCGCGCCTACCTACAATGCAGTGTCGTGTATTTTATCGATAAGGAATATATATATAAATGAGGTCATAACACATTTGGATGGGGCCCGACTCTGCCCCATTATAGCGGTATTGGAGGCTAGACAGCCTATCTACGGACCGTCCCAACAATCAGCTGCGTCTAACGAACTGTTGTTCGGGCATTTATCATTTTAATGTTGCCCAAACATTTGATAAATATCAATTAAATGTCAATGGATTGGTCATCTGTTGTTGTCCTTCTTCCAAAAAATTAGGCGTTTGGAAAGAGCATATACTTGCGATAGTATCAATTCGCCCCTATCGATTGATCTAGGCCAGGGGCAGTATTACAGTACTAAGTACGATAGACTCATCATTTGATATACATCTGATCGTAACCCACGATATCCCACTTGAATGTGTCGGTATTGAGCGTGAGGTTGGTGGGTTTTACCTTTCCTCCTCTGAGAGCTCCAGCCTCGACCGAGCCACCGGCAACAGGACGCGCGAGTTTGTTCTCGCCATTGTGCACGGTGAAGTTGGCCAGGGGGATGTCCCAGGAATTGCGGGAAGCCACGCTCGGCGATCCGTAGAATCGCGCTTGTACGCTATTCGGCTTCACGCTGAGGAAGATGTATCCCCGGTAATATCCATCTTGCCATTGGAGTTCGGAGTTATTGCCCACACGGTACTCTGCCTCCATCCGGGCTGGAATAATGGGTGCGTCCACGCCGCCCGAGCTCACGGCCGTCCCGGCAAACTCGACGCCAATTGCGCCATCGCCAGTTACCGAGTCATAAGGTTTTTCTTCGAGCCACGCAAGGTCGGCAACCTAAGATGATCAGTATATCCATGTTGAAATCCTAGAGTGTGTTAAGTGACGAACCCAGTTCTGATGACTATCGCCAGCCAGAAACACGTTGTTTCCAATCTTGTTATCGTATAGATGTTTCAACGTACGATTGCGGTTCGCAGTGTATCCCTATCTTCGGTGTAAGTCTCACTGGTCTCAAGGCCGGCCCGCTATCCTCTACTCACGCTCCAGTTATCACCGCTCAATCCGTACGATTCGGTGATGCGGGAGAAAAGGATTTGGTTGCCGATGATTCTCCATGAAGCCCCGCGTTTCGAGGACTTCGACAGTTCGTTGTAGAACCAGTGTTCCTGGCGGGAGCCCATCAAGGACCGGGAAGCATCGTCTCGGATCAAATCAATATACTCATCGTTCCAATCTTCATTCATACTTAATCAGCCTGGTGCAAGAACAGGGGATCATGTGTCTAGCATACCTAGAGAAGTGATACTGCGATCATAGTTTCGTGTATCTAGAACAATGAAATCCTAGTAGTTTCTCTGTTAAATCCATGTGTAATTGTTGATACTGAGGGTATAAATGCCACTTACCAATAAGCTGCCCATCTGAAAACTCCTCCAGACGCGCAGGTTATCGTCGAGGTCGATTTGTCTATGTTGAGTGATTAGTGTGGCTATCTCCTGTTCCTAGCCGAGAAAGACATACCGAATAGGCATCCATTCAAAATAAGCCCTTACAGCGTTCATTTTACGCTGATCGACACTGACACCGCCGTTCTTAAGAAATGAGTCCTCAGTGTTGTTGAGACCACTGGAACCATCTCGATAGCCGTTATTAGATACCTCTGCAGCGTTGTGTTGTGATCAGTGATTGTAATTTTCGATTAAGTCGCATTGTTCACTTACCGTGATCATCCCAAGTCGTGATCCACGCAAAGTTGTTGGAAGCAAGTTGCAAATCAGGATCGCTACGATACTGCGGAGTTGTGTAAGCTTTCTATTCACCAATACCCTCAAACTGCTGTACTCACTTGTCCATGTCGAGTCCTATAATCATACAGAGTAAATAACAGGTTCGGGGGGTCATGGGCTCGCTCGCCTCCGCTCGCGCTCTCGTATATATAATCTCCGAGATGTACCTGATAATTGTCAGATATATAGTCTCATAAACAATAGTTTAACCCTTACGAAATAGTCCTGCTCGTCTTTCCGAGCGGCATTCCCGTACGCATTGAAATATCCGTTAGCTGTTATCACGCATTAGCCACGGCCGAGAGCTCAAAGGGCAAAGCTGGGACTTTGCCGACTTACGGTAGTTGCTACAGGAGAACACCGCAAATTTGAGTTCCGGTACGTGCGCATTTGCTGTTGGGGCCGTCTTCGTACGTCCCACTGGGCTCTTCACGCTTGAGCCGCAGATGTTGAACTGATAGTTATATGTGGTGAACGGTTTTAGCCCTTTCGCCTCAACCTATATTATTTCTTCTGCATTAGTTCTCTTCGACCTTGCTGCAGTGACCCTTTCGATCAAAGAAGTGGCGTAAATACCTTGACCGTGTAGTCAATATCACTGGTCGTATAGGCCTTGCCGCTTGCAACGCTAGGTCCTTTCACTTTCCCCTCCGGATATACAGCCCAATTGACACAAATTGGGTTGGCGTCGGCTTGGATGTAGACTTGCGTATCGTGGTTGTATAGGGGCACAGGACCTTCGACTGTCACGTTGCTCGCGTCGGAGACGGGCGAAGGCGCAACTCGCGTCCATAGAATTATAGAGTCGGAGTACGGATCGCCCGACGCCACACCGTGGGTGAAGTTCAGCTCACTGGGAGCATATGCAACATTTCCACGCTTCATACTCCGTCGTGAGACATGTGGGACGTCGATCCCAAGAGTTGGGTGGCGTCGTGATGGGCTGGCATAGTTCAGGTTGCCATCGAAAGACCCTGCTACAGCCGTCGCCTGGAGTAAGACGGCAACGGCCTGCAGAAGACCGGCAAATGCGTACTGATACATTTTCTTCCTCGACAACCAATTGTCAAGATCGTGGCTAGAGTCGAAGGGAGAGGGGACGGGCCCTCAGCCGCGAAGCTCGAAATATATAGTAGTCGCCAGTTCTGATAGCATGGCCATGCTATGCAGCATCTAGACGTAGCCAACTCCACCCATACTCCTACCATCTCCATCTCCTCGGGCTATCACGTTACGTCAAGCCGCGGGGGCAACCAAGATGCAGCCTCTCATCTTGTCACCAATATCATATGCAGGCTACATAGGGCAGCTCACAGCAAGAGCTATGAGGCCAAGACAGGGGAGTCCCATTATGTCATTATTGACTTCAGGCCTGCATAGCACCCCGCCGTCGAAAAGGAAGCTCGGTGTCGAATGCGAATATTCGTCCAATAATGCTGCACCGGGGACGCATGTATGGTAGCACCGTCCTGCGCCGAGACTTCTAGACAGAAACGTGAAGAAGCCGTACTTGCAATTGGCTGGGATAAATCAACCTTGCAGATCTCCCGAGCTTCGTTGCCTGAGCTCCATATCGCGAACCCTGCAAAACCTGTGAGCTTAACATCGATGGTAGTGCGAACAGTCGGGAAGATCTTTCGCAAATTGGAAGCTCTCAGGAGCTCAAGATGTACATCATAATTAGCTTGCAGTACAGCTTATCGCTGCGTTGCGATGCACGTGTGCCTGGTCTCGGTTGCGACACGACTCTGACTCCCATGTAAGTCTTGGCGAAACTCTTACCCACACATAATACTCCATGCGCCTGTACAAATTGCATCGCACAAGCACAGAACACGTCCAGAACACCATGTCGCCACGCCTGCGAACGACGGGGTGGTCATCGTACGGCAAGGCTAGAGCTTGGAGACCGATGAACTGACTCCACAGAGTGGCTGCTGGTAAATACGACCTCCCATGCATTTGAACCAGCAAGGATCCTGACATGACGATGAGTGCCTGGCCCTACGTGCATCTAGCCCACAACAGTGCTGTTTTGCATGTTCTACGTCCCCCAGAAGAGATGGGCCATGGCGCGAAACTTCATTTTGCTGTTCAGGCTTACAGTCGACAGAGATTGACATAATGTCGAAACGGCAGCTTCACCATGCCGGGGGGATAATTAATTGTTCAGAATGTCGGTGTTTCCGAGCTTCACTGCTTTACCAGGAGACGGCATCTTGTGTAACAGCGGAATTGATTTTCCTTGGATACGCCTATATTGCGTTGTCGAGGGCAAGCATTGGAGGTGCTAGAAGCAGGACTGCATCAACTGCAGGTGTACTTCGTAGAGCCGGAATTTGCCCCTTCCTCTTGATTGTGGCGTTGCCAAGATCAAACATTTGTGGCTTGTTTTTATGCCTAGCCACAGCTAAGAATTCTCTTTGAACCGTTAAGTTCACATGAGAACGCTTGACTTAATGAGGCAAGTTAGTCAAGGCCTTAGCACAAACCCAGCGCTTGACTGCCCCGCCATTTAGCTCAAACACCCCGCCATAGGAACTGAGAGCTGTCTTTTCTTGTCACCTCCTTCGTATTCTATACCTATCTGGGCACTATCTAGCTGTACTGCACCACCAACCATTGAGCTTCGTGAGCCTCTAGGTGCATAAATTTTTTTCTAGATAACGAACAACATTCAGTTGTGTTACAGTCGTCACGCCCGCCATTCAAAGTCGAAATTTAGTATTGTTCCTCATAACGTACTAACACGAACCAAGTTTCTACCTGCCGAGTGCTAATTCAAGATGGGAGATCAAATTTCAGAGGCCGCCGCGCCTCACAGCACTTTTGATGTAAGTCAAGGTCTGACTAACCCCAAGCATCGCGTGAGCTGATACAAACGGATACATAGACTGTCTTAGTGCTAGACTTTGGTAGCCAGACGAGCCATCTCATTCTGCGACGGCTGAGATCCCTTAATGTATACGCCGAGATGCTGCCATGCACAACCAAGATAGCCGACCTGGATTGGACCCCTGTTGGCATCGTGTTAAGTGGAGGTTTGTACTAGAGGACCTTGCGCCACTGGCCCTGGCGATTGTAATATCTTGAGTTGGCTAACTTCGTCACAAGGCCCATCCTCCGTGTATGACGACGGAGCTCCCAGTAAGGCCTCGTAGTATAACTTCAATTTTTAAACGCTAATTCGAGCCTATCTAGACGTTGATGAGGCCATATTTTCCTTGAATGTGCCGATTCTGTGAGTGATTTCCCCCCTCACGTGCCTTGATATCAAAACCCAACCAGCTCATACGATTACAGCGGAATATGTTATGGCTGCCAGCTACTTGCCTACCTGACTAGCAAAGAAAATGTTGCTCGTGGCGAGGCTCGTGAGTATGGTGAAACCGATCTTACCATACTCAATGTCGGCAGCCCCAATGGCGCTGATCGCCTCTTCGAGGGCTTCGGAGACACTCTTCATGGTATGCCATTGCATTCCGAATGATAATATACTCAAGTTGTGCTATACCCTGAACCTTCGCATTTTAACTTTCGAGTAGTCTTCATGAGCCATTTCGACAAGCTTGTGCACTTACCCGACCAGTGGGTTACGATAGCTAGCACCAAGAATACTGCGTACGCCGGCATTGCTCACAAGTCGAAGCCCTATTTCGGTGAGTTTCATAACTCTAACTTCAAATTTACCCGCCGCTGACTTGCCGCCCTCAGGAATCCAGTTGCACCCTGAGATCTCACATACAAACCGGGGTACAGACATACTTGCCAACTTCGCCATTAGGATTTGCGGAGCTCGCACGAACTGGGAAATGGGAAACTTCACAGAGAAGGAGATCATTAGAATTCGCAAGCTCGTTGGCGATACCGCTCAAGTTGTGAGTCCAGGTTACCTGATGACACGTATTCGTTATGACCATCAACTAACTAGTGTTGGACAGATTGGGGCAGTCTCCGGAGGTGTTGACAGCACAGTTGCGGCTCGGTTAATGAAGGAAGCGATCGGTATTACCAATTAGTTATGCTCTACCTGTGATGAAGCAAAGCTTACTCGTTTCACTAGGGGACCGATTCCATGCCATCCTTGTGGATACTGGTAGGTATTCCGCATATCTTGCAATCCACAGATACTTACTCCATTCTTTGCAGGACTCATGCGCCTCAACGAATGCCAGCAGGTCAAGGAGACACTCAAGGAACATCTTGGTATCAATCTGACGATTGTCGATGGGGCAGACCTGTTCTTCAGTCGCCTTGCGGGTGTTGTAGAACCTGAGACGAAGCGCAAGATCATTGGAGAAACTTGTTAGTCTGCCGGCCACCTGGTGAATACCACTGTATGATTCTTTGGTATAGAACTAACAGAATAGTCATCGATTTATTCGAGAAAGAAGCGATCCGGATCGAAGAAGCAGCGAAAGAGACCCCCTACGCCGGGAAAGTGGAATGGTTCCTTCAGGGAACTCTCTACGCTGATCTGATCGAGTCCTTGAGCTTCAAGGGCCCATCAGCTACTATCAAGTGTACGTCAACATAAAGATATTAGCGACTCATGCTAACAATTGAGACAGCACACCACAATGTTGGCGGTCTTCCAGCTAGAATGTATGTTATCTACTCCTCCATCTACAAAATAACGTAACTAATTCAGATCCAGGATGAATGGCGTGAGTGAAGCCAAAAAAAACTCATTAAAATAGTGACTACTGACGCAGACAACAGCAAGCCCAGCTCAAGCTAATCGAGCCCCTGCGCGAGGTATGTTGATATGCGAATGTTGGAGAGATCTCAAGTATCTACTTACCAAGATTCTCAGCTCTTCAAAGATGAAGTGCGTGCATTCGGTCGCCAACTCGGCATCCACGAAGACCTCGTTATGCGCCACCCATTCCCAGGACCTGGTATCGCTATCAGAATTCTTGGCGAAGTGACCCCTGAACGTGTCGAAATCGTCAGAAAAGCCGATCATATATTCATCTCCATGATTAAGGAGGCCGGCATATATGACAATGTCTGTCTTCCCTCGCCTTCACTGAAATATTGTCGCTGACTCGCCGGTGTAGATGTCGCAAGCATACGCTGCTCTCGATACCAACAGAGGTGAGTCCTATTATCGCAACTATCACTGGCTTCCCTATTCTTTTTAACCATATCTCACATCCCTTGTCTAATATTCTGGCTTGATATCTTTTAGCTGTCGGTGTGATGGGTGATGGCCGCGTTTATGGCATGATCTGTATCCTGAGAGCCGTAACCAGCGTAGACTTCATGTCCGCTGAACCATTCGAATTCCCATTCCAGCTCCTCAAGAACATCTGCCGCAGAATCGTCAATGAGGTTGATGGCATCACTCGAGTAGTATATGACTGCACCTCGAAGCCTCCGGGTAAGTTACCGCGATGTTTCCAAGTGCCTCCAAATTTTCACTGTGACTAACTCTTGATAGGAACCATCGAACTGGAATAAAAGACTGTAAGAAAACGAGAGATGCATTCTCTCCAGACAACCCGCGCTGCCTTCGACGGCGCTTGTTTTACCGATAAGAATCGACGTGGTTGTGCACGAAATAGAAAATGGAGGAAGGAAAAAAGTCGAAATTTACAAGTACTAGACACAAGTTCCCGCGAATGCGCTGAGTTTCATTAATAGATTCTATAGACGATGCAATCAAAAACAAAATCACAGCAAGAAACGTTGTTCAACACCTCACTTCGTGATATTTCGTCTAAACCCCTCGTCTCACTAGCATCTTTAAGCTCTTGAACAGGTTGATAGCTTAGCCACCGACGCCTCTAAGTGTTACTGAAGAAGAACTCGAATATACTGATGCTGAGCCGTGATAGCATCCATTCGGTGAGTATCCACCTGGAAACACACCTTCCCCTCAAAATACCTATTTTTTCTTGGCGCCCACTGTTGGTGCGGCGATAGTGCGAGAGTAAATGGCGTATTTAACTCTCATACAAACTCGACCCATACTTTATTAAAATCTTAATACTTGTTAAAATTCTTCGTAAACCCGATTAAATCGCCGTACCGCGAGATTTAACACGGCAGTATACGCGGGTCAGGAGTCGTTATCGTGGTTATAGGAGGTCCTATATACCTCGGGAAGGCTGTATACGACTAAACGGTCGTAGTAGATACGATATTGATTATATCGGTATATTTAAACGATCGGTCGGGGCGGTCGGAGTTTTTCGTTTGAAGGTCCGCGAAAATATCGCTCGTGTTCGCCTTCTGCGCTCGATAGCAGAGTAGCGTTTTACGCGATAAACAACGATTGAATCGAACGCGATCGATACCGATACTAAACACGAATTTATTTTTTCGTCCACTTTCGTAAGAGGTCGACTAACGATAGTACAATACCGAGCACGAGCTTAGAGAACGAGTGCTAACGGATACGGCTTGACTTTCATGTGTACCTTTATGGCTTGAATTGGAGGATACCGGGCAAATGTAGACTATATTCGTATAGAAGGTAGCCCTCCACGCCGTATACCCCTAGGGAGGTCTGGAGCCTTAAGCTCCCTCCGGCGTTAAAAATTCCAACCAACCAACCAACCAATCCACCTGGAAACCACAAATCTCATATCGCAATATCTACACACCAGCCCGCAATCTGTCCAGCGCCTAGGCACACCACCCGTCCCATCCACCCCCTTCGTTACCCACGAAAGCCCAACCGCCCTCCATCTCCACATGTGCTCTCAGCACCACCGCTCATGCGGCTCCCTCCACTCGACCCCAAGAATCTCAAAGATCCGCCTCTCGTCCCTGCCCTCATGAATACCAACACCCGTCAAAGCCTTGTGATTCAGCTTCATCTTCTTCTTCCGGGCAAGTAGTCGCATGCTGCGATTGAAGAGGTCGTTTCCCGTGAAATAGATCAAGGCAGCGCCGATCTCTGTCTCCGGGACAAGAAGGAAGTCGATGCGGCGCCAGGTAGGGCGGTAGGCGGCATGCTTCTTCGGGCCAGGGCCGGGGAACGCGGCTGCCTCGGGCAGCACGCAGCAGCCATGCCACTTGTTGCCGCCGTCGTGTTTGTGCGAAGCCAGCGCGGCGGTCAAGAAGCCGGCTGACGTGAGCGTCTTGACGAGTTCGTCCAGGAAGGGCACGAGGTCCTGCGCGGACGAGGTCCCGCGCTTGGTCACGATGATGTCGATGTCGCCCGAGCTGTCTGCACCCCGGCGATAGCTGCCGCCGATGATGAGCTCGACGCTTGGGTCGATAGCCGCTGCTGCGTCTTTGACGTGGTCGCCTAGCGCTGTGACTTCGGCTCGAGGGATACGGGTCAGAAGGTCGTCGTAGTGGTCGATGCCGATTTGTTGGTTGGTCGAGAGTTTAGCCTTGGACCGGAGATCGTCTAGGGAGCGGTGGCCCAGCTCGACCCATTTCTTTGCGGTTGAAACACCCACGCCGTAGATATTACAAAAGAGTCTCAGCGCTTCCCTGGACGGCTCGCTGCGGGCCAAGTCTAATTTTTCGAAATGTCCTGTGGCAACAATCTCCTCGATGTGACCTGCCAGACTGCTGCCAATATTGGGAAGTGCCGCAGCTTCTTTGGCTGTCGTTACTTCCCTGGACTGCCGCCTAAGTGTAGCAACAGCTTTCCGGTATGACTGCACTCTCCAGGTTTCATTCGAGAGAACGTGCTCCTCCGCCATCTCTTCCAAAAGCTTGATCGTGTGAGCATTAGGCCCGATACTTTTCTTGTCATTAGTGCCTCCCCGCATACACATGAAATTGTCCCTAGTGAACTTAGTCACACTGTTCTTTCGTAGTCCTGGACGGCCTTTGAGCTTCTTTTTAGAGGGGCCACTGTCTTCCGATGAAGCAGCATCTGCTTCACTTTCATCAAGATATTCATGTCTCTCTGGGTCGTCTAGAACCGCATCGATGCACGCTGCTAAGTCGTCCGTGAATGCAGTAGGCTTTGGCACTACATCATTTCGCCTCGAAGTTGAATATGCACGTGCAAGTTTAGGAGATTTGCCGCTTGGCTTTGGTGACTGGTCGCCTTCAGGGTATGAAGATGGGATCAAATCAGCGCTCGTTAGAGTGGACTGCGGCGTGGTATCCCCTGCTGACAAGGAGTTCTTTTGTGGTTTTAGTTGTAGAGATGCCGTTGAGTCCTGTGTCGAGGGCTGCAGCACCGTTTGTTGCTCACTCAAACTGGGTTCTCCCGGCACTTTGTATTGGTATTTCTCAACCGTGGGGTTAGGGTCAAAAACGACGCCCCTCCTTAGGCACTCTATGGGGTACCTGTCGTTCACAAGAATGATGGAAGACAAGACCAAGCTATTATCTAAGATGGGCTCTATATCAGCATATGACAGACCCTTGTCAACGATGATATGGGTGGCCTCAGTGCAATTCTGAGTCCAGCTTGCACCGTGCTCTCTCGCCTTGGTAATCCTAAGCCTCCGGGCAGGGCTGATATCGTCGTTTGGTATGTAAAAGAAACTTAGTCCTTTGAAGATCTGCTCTGCTTCCGGGGCCATTTGCAGGGGCTTAGGCCTTTTCCTCTTGGCCATCGCTATGGATGGGGATGGTTGTAGGTCAGAATGAGAGCGGAGCACCCGCGCAGATGGGGGCGGTATCTGTCGAGAATGCCTCTTCTTTGGTTGTCGTACGGTCTCGGGGATGATGGAATCGCCCATGGATATGTTATTGACTGGCGAGGATGCGGCGACAGCGGCAGGTCGGGTCACTTGAGGAGTAACGGCTATTATCTCTAAACCATCCTTCCCCAGCTTTAGGATGGGATCTGAAGCTGTTCTCACATGTTGCAAGCCTGGCTGTGCTTTTGGCTTTGGAGATAATGTCGGCCGCACTGAGGCACCAGCACCAGTACCAGCACCAGCACCAGTACCAGCAGCTGCGTAGAATGCTTTACACTTTTGCCTGAGATCCTGTTCCTTTTTGCTCAGTATGTCTGTATTTTCATCGCAGTTCCTGCACGCCCTGAGCTGCTCAAAAAAGGCTTCCTTGTCTTTGAACAGGAAATCCATCTTTCGCAACGTTGTTGCTAAGGGTCCTGGTAGCCGCGGCATTTGTTGCAAAATGTGGAACAGGCTAGGTACAGTTTTAGGTAACACTGGTCTTACTGAGGCAAGATCGTGCCTTCTCCATGGTTATGATGTTTCTAAGCTCCACCTAGGCCATTGATGTGTCCTAGACAGAGGAGTACTGGCGGATTCGTTTTAGGCGCCAGCAGCACGGAGTAAACAAGCTTGTATTACAGGAAGCCACGGATACTTACTAGTTTGGAAGCAAGCTGAGTGGGCAGTTGCACAAACTGGGGAGCTATTTCTGGGCATGTAGCTGTGCACAGCTGCGCACAGCTGTCAGCTGATGCAAGCCCATGGCGATTTTCGACGCGTTTAGCCTGCAGACATCGTCTTGTAACAGTCTTGACATGATTCCCGAATTAAATGAGTATAGCATTACAAGATTACAGATCTTCGCTACAAGAGTAGTAGATAAATGATTCTTCCTTAGTGCTTCTACTGTGATAGAGCGAGTGGTTTATACGGAGGACGATAAGTCGCGACCGGTTAAAATAAAGATTTAAGTTTAATATATTTTAAATTTTTAATATAGTAGAATTTAATTATTATTTAATAATTAATATAAATTATTTATTTTAATATATATATAATTTATATATAATTAAAATTAAAAATATATAAAAATATAATTATTAATAAATAATATTATAAATATTTTAATTTTATTAAAAATAAAATATAATTTATTTTTTAAATTATAAAATAAAAAATTCGTAAATTAATAAAATATATATAATTAATTCGTTTTAAAAAAATTTAATATAATATTTTTATTAATATTATTTTTTATAATTTAATATTTATTAATTTATTAATTATACGTTTAATATATTATTTTTTTATTTTAATAAATATTTTCGTATTTAATATTTTATATACGTTTTATAAAATTTTATATAATATAAAAATATATTATTTATAATATAAACTTTTATTAATTTATATAACACGATTAATTATTAATAAAAAAATATTTTTATTATTTTTTATAAAAATTATTTTAAATATTATAATTTTTAAATCGTATTATAATATTTTAAATAAACGTTTAACGTTAAATAATAATTATAATTATAATTTTTTAATTAATTTTTTTAATTTAATTAAAATTAATATTATATTTATATATAATTTTAATAAAATTTATAATTTTTAAATAATATTTTAATTTATTATTTAAATATTAAACCGTGTTTAAATATTAAATTACGTTTAAATATTAAATTACGTTTAAATTTTTTTAATTAATATTTTATTATTTATTAAAAGTTTTAATATTATTTATTACGTTATAATTTTTAAAAAAAATTATTTAATTTAATAATTTTTATTTATTTTTTTACGTATTTTTTTTATCGTAATATTAAGTTTTTTTTAAATTATTAACGTATTAACGTGTTAATATATTTTAAAATTATATATATATTATATATATTTTAATTTTTAATAACGAAAAAAACTCGCGCGTATTTAAAAATATAAAATTTATATATTTACGAATAAATTTAATATATAGTTTTTTTTATATATTATTAAATTTTTTATCTTTTGTTTTAAAAACCGATTATTTTTAATTTTAATATTAAATAAATTTAAATATTACGTTTTTGTTTTTTTTAAAATAAAAAATATAAATTTTAAATAAATATTTTATAATTAATATAATTATATATTAATAATAATTAATAATTTAAAACAGAATCGTATATTAAAAAAGTTAAATATTAAATTAACCCGTTTTTTTAATAATTTAATTATATTTAATTAAAATTTTATATTATTATAATAATTATTAAATTTTATAAACTTAATATTTATTATTATTATTATATATTTTTATTTTTTATTAACGTTAATATATTAAATTATTATTTTTAATTTAGTTTTTATTTTATAATTTATAAAATAAATTATTTAAATATTATTATTTAATAAAACTTTTTAAAAAATAAATAATTTTTCGATTTAAATATAATATATAATAAAATTAAAAATTTTAATTAAATTATTTTAAAATTTATTTTTTAAATTATTTATTTTAATATTATATTTTTTTATTATTTATTTAAAATTTTAAAATTATAAATTATAAAATATATTATATAAATAATATTAATTTAATAT